>JAQZBX010015877.1:0-37078 GCA_029593785.1 Cabassous unicinctus
GAAGGAAGGAACAAAAGGAATATTCAAAAAATAATGGCAGATTTCTTCCCAAATTTAATGAAAGGCATGAATATACACATTCAAGAAGTCCAATGGAGTGTGTCACTTATTCAAAGTTAATCTTAGGAATAGCACCATAACCAAAAACACCCATAAAAATTATCTGGTGACTTTAAAAATGTTTGACTATGGTAGGTTCTCAAATTCTGAAGTAAAAATAAGGGATTATGGAGATGATAATTTTTATGGGTTTTTTTGGTCATGGTGCTATTCCTAAGGTTAACTTTGAATTAGTGACACACTCCTAAACACCTTTAAGGAAAATAAATAATTAATATTTAAAAATGTTTACATTGAGCACTAGAACATGTTTGACCTTTTTTTTTTTCTCCTTTATGCAAAATGTGCAGGTATTTAAATGCACAGATGTACTTTAATATGTTTGGGATCAGTTTGTATTTTTCTTGAGAAAAATGACAAAGGGTTGCAAATTAAATGTGAACTGATCCAGAAATAAGTGCTATAGCTTTCCATGGCTCTTGAAATAGTAACTTAATGGTGTATATTAAAAAAAAAAGAAGTCCAATGGACCCTAAACAGGATAAACTTGAAAAGAACCATGCCCAGACACATTGTGGTCAAATGGTTGAATGCCAAGGACAAGGCAAGTGTTCTGAAAGCTGCAAAACGAAAGCAACCAGTTTCATACAAGGGAGTCCCAATAGATCATTTGCCAGTTTCCCATCAGAAACCATGGAAGTAAGAAGGCAGTGGGATGAAATATTTAAAGTGCTAAAAGAAAACAACTGCCAACCAAGAATTTTATAGATGGCTATCTTTCAAAAATGAGCAAGAAATTAAAACATTCCCAGAGAAACAAAAGCTGAGGAGTTCATCACCACTAGAGCTGCCCTACAAGCAGTGCTAACAGGAGTTCTTCTGACAGAAAGGACAGGACACCAGACAGTGGATTGAAGCAGCATAAAGATATAAAAACCTTTGGTAAAGTTAACTTTATGGGCAATTACAAAAGCCAATACTATTGTATTTTTTGTGATTCTACTTTTTACCTCTAATAGGTTCTAAGATGCACAAAAAGTAATGAAAAATGTATGGTTTTAGACAAACAATATAGAAAGATATAATTATTAACAAGTACAATAAAAAGCTGGGGGAAAGTAGAGTTATAGGAACAGTGTTTGTGTGTTCAATTGAAGATTAATTGGCATCAAACCAAATGTGATTATTATAGAGCTAAGATGTTAAATTTAAGCCCCATAGGAACCACACACAAAAAAACCCAAAAACTCAAACATATATACAGAAGGAAAGGAGGAGAGTCTCAAAATTTTATGCTGAAAAACTCAAATATGAAAGCAGGCAATAATGGAAAAAGTGAGGGACAAAAAAATAAGACTTACAAAGACCAAATAGCAAAATGGCAGAAGAAAGTATTACACTGGCATTAGCTACTTTAAATGTAAGTGGATTAACCTCTCCAGTCAAAAGGCAGAAGTCGACAGAATGGATGAAAACAGCATGACCCAACTATATGCTGTTTATAAAGAGACTCACCTTAAATTAAATGACACAAGTAGGTCAAAAGTGAAAGGATTGAGGAAAACTCCATGCACATAGTAACTAAAGAGGGATAGTTATACTGAAAATATACTGATATTAGATAAAATAGATTTTACATTAAAAATTGTTACAAGGGAGAAAGAAGGAAACTATATATTGATAAAGGGGTCAATTTAACAGGAAGATATAACAATTATAAATATATATGCACTGAATGCCAGAGCCCAAAATATATGAAGCAGATATAGGCAGCTTGGAAGGCAGAACTAGATGGGTCTACATAAATAGTAGGATATGTCACTTTACCGTTTTCATTAATGAATAGGACATCTAGACAGAAGATCAGTAAGAAAATAGAATATTTGAATCATACTAAAAACCAATTAGATGTAACATATATAGAGAGAGAACACTTCACCCAACAGCAGCAGAATAAACATTCTTCTCTAGTGCCATATGGATCATTCTCCAGGATAGGCCAAAGTTTAGATGACAAAACAAGTCTCAATAAATTCAAAAATATTGAAATCATACAATGTATTTTCTCTGGCCACAAACAAACTGTTTGAGGAACAATTTGACAAAATCTAGTAAATTTATGTATTTATCCAAGAGAAAAAAAACTGTATCCCAAATGTCCATCAGCAGAAGATGGTACGTAAATTGTGATATATTCACTTGAAAGACCATGGTATAGGAGTGAAAATGAGCAAACCAAGTTATACACATCCATGTGGAAGAGTCTCACATAGAATTAGCAAAAAGAAAAGTTGTTGAAGAATGCATCCCATATGATACAAATTATATATTTTATTAGTTTTTAGATCTTTTACTTAAATCTATAATTAGCACTATACCCATTAAATATGTGTCCCAGAGATTTAAATTTTCTGGCTGTTCATATGCCAGTTGAGGCCTGAATCTCAGCAGAGTTGCAGCTAACACCTACTCTCCAGTTCATCGGATTCGCCCAGAATAAAAAAACAAAAGGATGATAATGGATAACGCCTATCGCCCAAACCAGAGAGTATCCTCAACTCCAAGCAAAACAGGTTCACCTATCTTAGTTCCATGGGAACTAAGCCCCCTCTCAATCGGAAGCAGAGCAGGCATCACCATCCCAAAATCCCTCAAGGTTGAGAAATGAACAAACATAAGTGGGGAATGCAATTATGGGCTAAAGTATACTTATTATTTTTCTAGTAATGGAAGAACTTATAACATTGATATAAAGGCAGTGGCCACCAGAGGTTCGGAGGGGAGGGAAAGGGAAGAATAGGTGTAACATGGACTATTTTGGGGACATTGGAGCTGTTCTGCACAACATTGCAATGATGGATACAGGCCATTATACATTTTGTAAAAACCTATAAAATTGTGTGGTGCAAACTGTAAACCATAATGTAAACTGTAGACCATAGTTGGTAGCAATGCTTCAATATGTGTTCATCAATTGTAACAAATGAACCACACTAATGAAAGATGTTGTTAATGGGGAAAAGTGTGGGAGGGGAGGGAATGATGTATATGGGAATCCCCTATATTTTCGATGTAACATTTATGTAATCTAAAGCTTCTTTAAAAATAAAATAAATATTGAAAAAAATTGTAATAAAATAAAAAAGAATTGACAAAGCAGTAGTACATACTATGTACATATATGTGTGTATATATATGTATAGACATATTTATTAAATTCTGAAGAAATCCAAGAGATGGAGTCAAATCAAATCCATGATCATGATTATCTTTGTTGAAGGAAGAAGGAAGATTCAATTGAGGTGATAAATATAAGACACACAAATGAACTGTAAAGATTCAACTACTTAATTTGGGTGGTAGATTCATGGATATTCATTTTATTATTCAGATCTTCCTTTAGATTTTAAATAATTTTTAAAATTATTTAAATTGTTTTTAAATATTAATTAAAATAATATTTTAAGTAACACAAATGTTATTTTAAAAAAGCAAATTGACATGAAGTGCATTTGTGTGCATGTGCTTGTGTGTGCACACATATGTCAATATCAAACAATTGGAGTGCACCTTCATTTCATTTAATCCTTCACAGTTTGTTGGAAAATTATCTCTATCACAATTTAGTACATGAGTAAACTGAGTCTCCTGGTACATAAGTGGCCTCTCAAACTCATACTTCGCTAAGTTGGTCCTCTCTCTCTTGCCAAGGACCTTTCTCCCCTGGCCACTAATGCTGCAATACCCCCACAATTCTCAGGTCAACCCAGTACCCACATAAATGCCCTAGAATCAGTAATTTAATTATCAATGGCTCTTTTGGTCTTTGTAGGACATCGATGATGGCTTAAGTCTAATAATGGGCAGTTTACTGCAGTGTTGTTGCACCGGTACAAAATGATGCAGGATTCGAAAAAGTGGCCATCTGGTCTCTGTCCCTTGATGCATTTGAGGGTACCTGCACTGTGTCCAGGGAGTGTTGTCATTAAACCCATTATAACTCTTCATTATGTGAGGTCTGCAGCCAATCCCTCAAGAGTGAATTAGTTACAGCGGGTGCTGCTGACCACAGGCATACTGGTCAGAAATTACTTTTGAATACTTCTATGAACAGCTTTTGAAAATAATCTCTCCCCTCCAAACAGGTGTATATGAGTTCCCTATTTTATTAAATTTTATTAAAATTCTAAAAATTTCTTAAAATTTTTTTCTTAAAATTTCAGATGATTTTACAACTTTCTCAAAGTTAAAAAGTGAAAAGTAAATGTTGGGTTATTTGGATCACCTATTTCTTCTTAAGTGAGCTCTGATAGTTTGTATCTTTCAAGTAATTTTTCCATTTCATCTAACTAGTCAAATTTCTTGGAATAATATCAAACATAATATTCTTATTATCCTTTAGCATGCGTAGATACTAGTGATACCACCTCTCATTCTTGATATTTGTAATTTTTGTCTTTTTTCTTTATCAATATTATTGATCTCAAACAGCGTTATTACTTTATTGAATTTCTGTATTTTCTGTTTTCTCTTTCATTTATTCTTTGTAATTTTTTTTTTCTTTTGCTTCCTCTCTTTTAATTTTCTCATATTATAATTTCTTAAGAAAAAAGTAGAAGACATTGACTTGAGACCGTCTTGCTTTAGTAACATTGGCCTTTTAGTGCTATTGGTTTGCCTCTAACTACTGCTGTAGATACCTCTCACCAAATTTGATGCATTATGTTTTCATTTTCATTTACTATGGATCCCTTTCTCATTTTGCTTCTGGTGTCTTGTTTCCATGAACTATTGAGAAGTGTGTTATTCAATTTCGAAATATTTGAGGATTTTCCAGATATCTTTTTGATATTGATTTCTTATTTACTTCCATTCTGATCAGTAAACATACTTTATATGATTTGTATCTGTGTAAATGTATTGAGACTTGTTTTCTGGGCCCAGAAAATGGTTGCTACTTGTAAATATTCTGGGGGGTACTTGAAAAGAATGTGTATTCTGCTGCTACCATGTGGAGTGTTCTATTATTGCTAACTAGGTAAAATCAATTCTTCTCTATCTTTACTGAAAATGTGTATGCTTTATTCTATCAATTATTGAGAAAGGGGTCAAAATCTTCAACTATGATTATGGATTTATCTATTTATTCTTGAAGTTTTATTAGTTTTTCTTTTATGTACTTTGAGTCACTGTTACTAGGTGAGCAAATGATTCAGATTGGTTCAATATCTTGGTAAACATATCCTATTATCTATAGGAGATGACCCTTTTTATCTCAGGAAATGTTCTTGTCCTTGAAATCTACCTTGTCTTATGTTAATATTAGTGTTATTGCCCTTTGCTTTTCTGTCCTTTATCTTTGAACATATTTGTGTTTTGTATTTAATGTGGGTTTCTTCTAAACAGTATATATTAAGCCTCACTTTTGTATCTGATCTGCCAATCTCTATCTTTTAATTTGAGTGTCTAAACAATCACATTTAATGTGGTTATTGATGTGGTTGGGCATAAATGTGCTCTTGCTATTTGTTTTATATTATGATTGTCTGTTCTTTCTTTCCTTTCCCTTATTTGTCTTTTTTAGATTGAGTATTTTTATTATTCTCTAGTATCTCATTTCTTGGCCTATTAGTTTTCAATTTTTTAAATTTGTTTTTTAGTAATTGCTTTAGTATATTTTAACATATCACTGTCTACCCTCAACTGATATTATACCACCTACAATACCACTATACTATAAGAAATTTACAGCAGTTTACTTGCATATCTCTCCTCCCAGCCTTTATGTTATTACTGTAATACATTTTATTTCTACATATGTTACAAACTGCATACCACATTGTTATTATTTTTGCTTTAAGCCATCTATTATCTTTTAGAGATATATTTAAAGTAAGGAAAACTGTCTTATAAATTTACATACATATTTACAATCTGTGGTGGTCCTTATTATTTGTATAAATCCGTTATGGTGTAGATCTGCTAGGATTAATTCTTTCAGCTTTTATATTTCTGAAAAAATCCTCATTTTACCTTCCTTTTTGAAAGATAATTTATTTTTATTTTAAACTTTTCATGGGTCTAGAAGTCTACATTGTAAGTTTTTATTTTTCCTTCAATATCATAAAGATTCTACTCCAAAGCTTTCTGGTTTACATTGTTTCTGACAAAAAAAATAAAAAATAAAAAAGATTGCTTTCATTTTTGTCTTCATTATTCTGTATATAATGTGTCATTTTTCTGTGACTGCTTTTAAGATGTACTTTTTATTTCTTCTTCCAAGCTATTTGATTATCACGTACCTTGTAATTCTCTTTGTGGTGTATGTGTACATGTGTGTATGTTTGGGACTTGGTGAAATTCTTGGTTATGTGAGTTTAGTTTTCATCAAATTTGGAAATATTTTATTCATTATTCATCAAAATATTTTTCTGTCCACACCTATGTTTACTCTCCTTCAGGGACTCCAGTTACACAAATAATGAGCTGCTTGAAATTGGCTCACAGCTTACACATGGTCCGTTTGTTTTTAGGTTTTTTTACCTCTGTGTTTTATTGTGGAAAGCCTCTATTGCTATTTATTTTCAAGTTTGCTAATCTTTTCTTCTGCAATATCTAGTCTGCTGTAAAATCAATCCTGCATATTTTATATCTCAGACATCAATATTTTTTATCTCTAGAAGTATGATTTGAGTCTTTGTTACATCTTGCATATCCTTAGTTCATATACTTGATCTTTTCTCTTCTTGAATAATGGATTACAGTTATAATAATTGTTTTGATGTCATTGCCTAGTAATCGTATAATGTCATTTCTACTTCGATTTCTGATGATTGATCTTATTTTCATAATGGACCATATTGTCTTGCATTTTGCATGCCTGGTAATTTTTTTTTTTTTAATCCAGATATTGTGAATTTTGCCTTATTATATGCTAGATATTTTTGTATTTCTTTATCTTTGTCCTGGTACACAGTTAAGCTACTTGTAAAAACTTTGATTCTTTCAGATATTGCTTTTGAGCTTTTTTACATGGAACTAAAGCAATACTTAGTTGAGGGCTAATTTTTTCTCTACTACTGAGACAATACCCTTCTGTATATTCTGCTCAGTGCCTCATAAATTATGGTATTTTCCACTCTGGCAGGGAAGAATAGGGATTATTCCCAGTCCTGTGTAATCTCTGCAGATTTTTCATTCTCATTTTTAGGTGGTTTTCTCACACATGTGTGCTGAGTGGTATTCAATTGAATACTCAAGGGAGGTCCTGTGCAAATCTCAAAAGCTGTTTATTTCAACGGCTCTTTCCTCTCCAGCACACTGATCTGTAAACTCTCGCCTCCCTGGCCTCCTTCGACTTTCAGCTCTCTCTCTTTAATTCAAGGAGACTTGAGTGCTCTGCTTGGGTTTTTCTTCCCCGTGCTGCCACTTTGGAACTCTCTCCATGCTGTGAGTTGGGACAATTCTAGGGCTCATCTCATTTTTTCCCCATCTGTCAAGGACAACTCTCTTCAATTGCCTAATGTCCAATATCTTGAGATTTGTGAGAGGATAAATCCTGTCCTTCTTTTACCATCTTGGCCAGCTATAGCGGAACTCAAAATGTTTTCTTTTAATTGTAATAGTTCCATTCTACCCATTTTTATTTTTATTTTTATTGTGATGTTGCTTTATCCACTTAATAATTCAAGCAATTTTAATAGTTTCCTTTACATTTCCTAGTCACATAAACAAGTCACGTAAAAACTTCTTTATATCCTCTCTGAATGTTTATTTATTCCCTTGCTGTGTCTCACTGGTATGGACCTTCTATACAATGATGTATAGAAGTATATATACTGTACCTTATTGCATTGTTCCTAATCTTAAGGGAAAACATTTAGTCTTCAATCAATAAGTATGATATTACTAGTAGATTTCTTATAGGTGCCCTTTATCAGATTGAAAATGCTTGTTTCCATTGCTGGTTTATTCAGATTATTTTATGATTTATGACTGATAAGTTTTGTCAAATGAATTTTCTGTGTCTATTGAGATAATGTCATGATTTTTACTCTTATTTTGTTCATATGCTGAATTACAATGATTAATATTTTAATATTAAATTGACCTTCCCTTTATAGATTGCTGGATTCAATGTGTCAATAGTTTAAGGTTTTTATGATGATGTTCATAAGAAACATTTGCTTGCAGCTTTGTTTCATTCATTGCAATATCTTTGTCTGGTTTTGTTGTGACAATAATTCTGGACTCATAAAGTGCGTTGTGGATTACTCACGTGTCTATTTTTTTAAAAGAGTCTATGTAACATTGATATTACTTATTTCATAAATATTCTCTAGCATACACCAGTGAACCCATCTTGAATTAAGAGTTTTATTTGTGGAATTGTTTCAATCAGGAATTTAATGTCTTAGTAATTGTAGGGTTATTTGGGTCATCTATTTCTGCTTGTGTTAATTTTGGTAAACTGTCTTGATCAAAGTATTTGTTTATCTAAGTTGTTAAATTTATTGATAAAGTTGTTCATAATATTCTTTTATCCTTTTAACGCCTGTAATTTTTGTAATGATTGCTCTGCTTTCATGTTTGATATTGGAGATTTCTGAACTTGCTTTTCTTGATCGTTCTAACTCATTTTATCAATTTTATTGATCTTTTCATAAAACCAGGTTTCTATATATTGATTTTCTCTAGTGTTCATCTGTGTTTTTTTTTTCATTTTATTTTTTCAGCTTTTTATTATTTTCTCTTTGTTACTTACCTTGCAGTTAATTTGCTCTTTTTTCTATAATCTATGAGTATATATGTAATGACTTCATAATTTTCTTCTTTTCTAATATAAATGCTTAAAACGCTAAGCTTCTAGCTCAGCACTAAGCTTTATTCCATATATTTTGATATATTGCATTTTAATTATTATTTAGTTCAAAATATTTTCTGATTTTTTTTTTTATTTGTTTCCTGACCAATGGGTTGTTTAGAAGTTGTATTTTCAGAACTTGGTGTTGTTTTTGATTTTTAAAAATTTTCTAATTTAATCTCATTGTTTTCAAAGAACATACGCTATTTGATTGAAATTTTTTGAAATCTATTAAGACTTTTTATGGCTAATTATATAGCATAGGTGAAAAATGTACAGTTGTTGACTCTGGTGATCTAAAGGTGTCAATCAGGTTAATTAATAATGTTATTCAGTTATATTATTTTCATTTTGTCCAGTTCTATTACCCACTGTCTTTAACAATAATATTGATTTTGTCTATTCTCCTTTTACCTTTGTCAGTTTTGTTTCACTTGTATTTAAGCTCTGTTATTAGGCTCAAATAATATGCTATATTAGGGATACATAAAATTTTAAACATAATATATTAATGCTATATTAACCTTTTTATCATTATGTAGTGGCTCTCTTTGTCTCTAGTAATAATCCTGGTCTTGAAGTCTGTTTTGTCTGATATTATTCTAGCTACTCCAGTTTCATTATGCTTCCTGTTTGCATGAAGTATATATTCCCCATACTTTTACAGTCAATCTATTTTTATCTTCACATTTAAATTGTCTCTTTTAGATGGCAAATTGTTGGTTATTTTTTCCATCCAATTTGATAATCTCTGCCTTTTGATTGGAGTGTTTAGGCCATTTACATTTAAGGTAATTACTTACAGAGTTGTATTTAGTTTGGCAATCTCAATACATATATTTGGCAAATTTGCTACTATATATATATATGTTTGTATATAAATATATAATTTATAAATGGGTTCTGCTTTTCTGCATGTGTTAAACACTTTTTTTGTATTTTATTTTAATTCCTCTTGGCTTTGTAGCTATGCTCTTATTATTATATTTTAGTGGGTGGTCTGGAAATTATAATATGCATCTTTATCTTATCCCAGCTTAGAGTTACTATTCAAATTCTTCTAATAAATCATAGGACTCTTGGAAGATATATTTCCATTTGCCTCCCATCCTTAGTACCATTTTTATGTTTTCTATATATATATGACACACACACACACATATATGAGTCACATATATGGCATGTCACCTATATACTTTACCTATTAAACTCATAATATATAGGCATATATAAGTATTTATACAAAAAAAATGAAAATAATAGTATCATAGTTTTTGCTTTAAACATATTTACTCACAAACTTATTATTTACTAATTCTTCCTTCTTATAGATATGGTGTCATTTCTTTCTGTCTGAAGAATTTTCTTTAGCATTTATTATTGTGCAGGTTGACTGGTAAAAAATTCTCTATTTTTGTTTATCTAAAAATATTTTTTTGCTTGTATTTTTAAAAGATAGTTTTGTAAGTTATAGACTTTTTGATTTCCAGTTACTTTTTCCTTCAGCAGTTTGAATGTTTTTTTTTCCAATGTCTGCTGGCATCCATAGATTTTGATAAAAAATCAGATTTTAATATTGCTATTGTTGGTAACCTAGTTTTTTCTCTGGCTGCTTTCAAGAAGCTTACTTTAACGTTGGATTTAAGCAGGTAGTTTGATGTGTATAGAAGTGGTTTTCTTCATGTTTATCCTACTTGGAAGAAGTTCATTTAACTTCTTAAATATATAGATTAAAAATTTCCACCAGATTTGGGAAGTTTCCAATCCCTATTTCTTCAAAAGTTTTTTTCTGCACTGTTCTCTCTCTCTTCTCCTTTCAGGATTCAAATTACAGGTATATAAAACCACTTGATATTATTCCACACATCTATGATGTTTATTAACTTTTTCTTCTCCCTTCTATTTTTGTTTGTATCTCTTATTCAGATAAAGTTATATCTATTGATATATCTTCAAGTTCACATTATTTTTTCTTCCGCTTTCAAAATGTTATTGAGCACATCTGTTTTCTTGTTGTTGTTTGTTTCACGTATTCTACTTTTCAGCTCTAGATTTTTTATATTTTTACAGTTTCCATTTCTCTGTTAAGTTTCCCTATCTATTCATTTAGTGACACCATATTTTCCTTTAATCCTTTGAATACATTATTTAAAAATTGCTTGAACATATTAGTCATATTTGCTTTGAAGTATTTTTCTTCTAAGTCCATCATCCAAGGAAGTCAATTTCTATTGACTTCCCTTTTTCTTTGCATATCTAGTAATTGTTGGTTGAAAACTGAACATTTTTTTAAATATATTGAAAAAACTCTGGATTCTGTTGCGTTCTTCCTTTTAGGAAGTTAACATATCTAGATTTCAATTGCAAACTTTCTATCTTATGCAGCATATAGCAGCTGATATCTCTGTTCTGTTCTTCTGCCTCTCACTTCTGTTTTCTCATTCTTCATATTGGGAAAGTTGCTCTTATGACTTCAAAATTTAGTATTCATCCAAAGATTTGGGCAGAGATGGGTCTCTGCCTGTCTATGGATCTTGTTGCTAGAGACTCCCTCATAATTTCCAATTGTTGTGTTGGTTTAGGGCTTTGTCCCCTGACACTTCAAGCCTGTAAGGCTTCAGATTTTTGTCACCTAAGCTGTTCACAGTTAAGGAATGTCCTCAGTTAAAACAAAAACTGCCAAACTAAGCTTTGGTCCCATATAGCTCTAACTTTCTAGATTAGATTTCTCACCAGTTTATGCCAACATTTTCTGTGGATTCCTTTGGTCTGTCTTATGGAATCATAGATTAACTGGCATCCAGGGTTTTAAGAAGTTACAATTAGGTTCTCATTCCTTCTGTAGTTCTCTCCCTGAAAGAAATTCACTTTTAAATTTTGAGCTGCTTTAACAGCACTGGAATTTTATCTCTGCCATTTTTAGCCAATAAGGTTATGTTTCTGAAGCTGTAGTCAAGGTGTTTGGACAGTTTTTTCATGCCAAAAAATAACAAACACAACTTTCACCCTTTCCATTTGCGTTTTTCCAAAATTAGACTCTCCTGTTACTTCTGTAGGTTGGGATCCTTTTTGTTATCCTTAGTTGTTTCTTTCTTTTTAATTTATACAAGTTTTCATAAATTTCATCTGTGGAAGGGTTCATACCATCACTTCACTGCTCTGCCATTAATTGAAATCATTCTTCTATCCTTTAGTGCTCACTTTAAAAACAAATGCACTAATTTAACTTTTTCCCTAAGCAATGCAAGATATTTATACTAGTTTTGGAATAACAGTGAACAAAACAGACATTATTCCTTTCTTGATGAATATGATACTCTAGCAGTAAAGCCAGAATTTAAACAAGTAGACAAGCCAACATATGACAAAATACCAAATAATTGTAAGTGCTATGAAAGAAAATAAAGTAGGTCAAGGAATAAAGATTAATGAAGATATTATTTTAGGTATTACAGTAAGGGAAGACCTCTCTAGGGTGAGATTTACACAGATATATATATATATGCTGCTTTAATTCTCTTTGGGACCCAAACAAAATGACCATAAATGGATAGTATTTACCACCCTGGGAAACTGATTTTGCTAAGATGAAATCTATTCGATTATATATACATTTAAAAAATATTAACTGGACACCTGCAGTGTTCTAGAAACTGTTGTAAATATAAATGTAAATGTAAACAGACAAATCAAATTCCCTGCTCACATAGTACTGACAGCCTAGTAGGAGGAAACAACTGATATCAATAAGCAGATTATATAAATGTCATGTTATAATAAGCACTCTAAGGAAAAAGTAGAAATGGTGTACGGAATTCTAGTAAATGGAAGAATCACTTTTTAAATAAGGGATTAGAAGAGTCTTCCCTGGAGGTGGATATATTTGAGATGAGCATCCAAGGAAAAGGGAATAGTGACTACAAAGTTCCTCAGTTGGAAAATGCCTGTGGTGTTTGAGGAATAGCAAGGAGGCCAGTGTGGACCGTCAGAGTGAGTAAGAGTTAGAGCACAAAAGGGGAGGCTGGAGAAATTTCAGCGGTCTGTGTGCAGAGCTTCCTTCACCCATGGTAAGAACTTTCTCTTTCACACTGGTTGACATGGGAAGTCACTGGAGGGTTTTCAACAAAGGAGTGATATCATCTGAAAACAGTTATTTTATATCTTGCATTTAGCCGGAGGTCTTGATCTGTATCAGCTGCCTCACCATAGCTAGATGTGAAAACCCTGCCTTAAATTTTACATGTAGAGAATAGAATGGCTGTGCAAGACTTCAGGAATCAGCAAGCTACTTTGATTAATTCAGGAGAGATTTCGGTGTTTTAGACTGAAGTCATTAACAGTGGAGATGGTGAACAGAGTTGAATTCTGGTTATTTTGAAGGTAGAGTAAATGGTATTTTGTGCTATTGTTATTCTTTCTCAGATGTGCACAGTAACTTTATAGAGAGCTGTAGCATTGCAGGCATCATTTTGTTTTGTATGTAATTATTTACATGTTCTCCTACTCTATTCGGAGTTCTTGGAGGATAGGGTATATGTTGTTTTTATCTTTGTAGCCCTCAGCACTCCAAAATTGATCTGATGTCTATGTCTTACTAAACTTTTACCCATCGATTCTTTCCCAGCCCTGGAGGGCTGCACAGAGTAAGCCTGATTTCTCTTCCACAGAAGAGCCCTTCACATAATTGAAACCACCTCTTCCCTGCCATTCTGCACACATATAAAATACTTGGGGTGAGTGGAGGTGAGTAACTAATAGGTTTGAGGACTTCAAATGCAAATGAATTGAGTTTTGAGGGCTGTTTGCCAGCCACACTGAGGAGACCGCAATATATTACTGCCGACTGTCCAGTAAAAATAAAGATTTCAGAAGGCATTCTTTTAGCATGAATGAAAATGAAGGAAAGATTAAAAAGAAGAAGAAGGAAGCTGCCCTATTTAAAAAGCCTGACTCTTCTTCCCTTTCAGGGCTTCCTCTCTCGTGAATAAACAAGCAGCTTCGGTATTCTTCAAGGGAAGTTACCCGTCTCGGCAGCGGCCCTGGGTCTGGGTCTGTGGGATTCTGCGTTGTGCTGGGGCGCGAGCTGGCGGAGCCTCACACCAGAGCCACCGTGATACAGACCCAGGCTCTCTTCCCTGCTCCCTCCTAACTGCCTGAAGCAAGGGAGAGGGTTATGATCCCAGGATTAACAACCACAGCAACTTCATTACAAAGCATTCCCATCCCTATAGCTCTGTGTAGATTATGAAGCACTTTCATGTACATTAATTAGCTCACTGAATACGTGCAGAAGATTTGCAAAATAGATTTTATTATCTCTATTCGCTTTCATGAAGAAAAAAGACTTTGAAAAGGTAATAAGGCATCACTTTGACTTGTTCTCTTTTTAATCAACCTGGGCTCTTGGAGAAAGAGAAAAGTTGAGTAATATGCAGAGGCTCTGGTTCAGAAAAACCAGAGCAAGGTCTCTTCAGCAGAATACAAGAATCTGTTAAGTAAAACGACATTAACAAAAAGAAAAATGAGACATAAAGTTTTCCATACAGAGGCCTGGTAAGCATCCATGTTCTCAAAAAGCCTTTTATTAAACAAAGGACTCAGCCCAGGTAGCATTAGCCTTCCCAACTCAGTAGCACCATACATAGGTCTAAGAAGTTAACTGACAAACTTGTATAGATTTAAAATAATAGTAACGTAATAATAAAGGTCCTTGTCTCATGCACGGTTTAGTTGCCTTCAATTATGGGAACATATAAAAGCAAACAGCAGTGCCTGTCCAGGGATTGACCAATATGTCCTAGCTGTAGCCTTTTTCTCCTGGGAACTTACTATGTTGTTAGAGATAGAAGAGCCAAGCACATAATTAACTACAAAGCAAGGAAAGATTTACATTTCATTTAGACCTCATGCTCATGGAATGAGAAATAAAAGTCAAACATCAAAAATAAAGAGCAGTTTTTAAGTGCTTACTCCATATCAGACACCATGCTGCAGGTTTGGCAGGTACTAGGATTCAGAGAGCTCGGTCAGTTGTCCCAGATCACAAAGTGAATAAATGGCAAAGCCATTATTTAAACTGTGGATGCCATGACTCCGGAAATGTGGTCTTCCAACACTAGGCTAACATGACTCTGTCAGGGATCAAATGAAAAGGCAACCTCTTTAGCACCTGAGATGTGGCACTGGCCAGGGCTGCAGGGAAAAGGTCAACTCAGGCTGCCCATGTAAATAAAAGTAGCCCAATTATACCTCTGTAAAATTGCATTTTAGTTTCAACTAGGATGGATTATATTGAGTCATTTCACCAAACCAAGACCTGATAGTCACCAAATGTATTAGTTAGAGTAAGGTAGTTCCTGGTAAGGCAACATCCAAATTTCTATGGCTTTAACTAGAAAAAACTATTTCTTGCTCATGAAAAATCCATGCAGGTCTGAGTAAATCTCCAGGGCAAATGTTTCCTATGCAGCAAGTGAGCAGCCCAGGTCCACAAAGTCTCCAGTATCCTGTAGCTTCCCCACCTGAAAATTAAGGTTTCCTTGATCACCATGACAAGGGATGAAAATACTGAAGATTTCTCATCAACAATTAAATATGTTGGCCTGAAATAATATATATCACTCCTGAACACACCCCAATTGGCCACAGCTAGTCCTATGGCTTGGCCTAACTGCAAATAAGTAGAGATATGTCATCCCACCATGGACTGGGAAGGAGAAGAGAACTAAATATGAAGAAGAGAGCTAGAAATCTCTACCCTGCCAAATCTCAGAGGATCACTAATAAAATTAAGCTTGCCATTAAGTTTGTCCTTACTGATTTATAAAATTACCACCTTTCTAGAGTTTTAGCATCAACCTACATACATTGAGTATCTTCAGACTTTTAAGTTCTTTCATGTATTTTATCTCATTTAACTCTCTCCAACAACCCTATGTGAAAAGTAATTCCTGTTATTAGACTATAACTTCTTCACTTGTCTGTGTATTTCTTTGTGGCAGGAATTGTGCCTAATATTTCTGGAACCTCTTCCTAGCACAGCCTTGAGCACTTAGTAGGTGCTCATTAACTATTCAGTGAATTTGGGCCAGTTGTAGCATAAGAAATAGAGACTCTGACAGTTATGGACTTATCCAGGCTCACACAATCAATAGATAAATAAACCAGGATTTGAACTCAAGTCCCCTATATTCACTGATTCTGTGACATTGTTCAGGGGATATTTCTGGCCACATCTTGATTGAAATGTATACTGCCCTGTGTCAGGGCTCAGATTAAAGCATCCATCAAGCATTCAAAGCAGCCCTAGATGTGGGAGGCCTGGCCAGTGGGGCATGATGATGATTGCCATGTTTAGCAAGGCAGCTGGAAGCCGAGATGTGGAGCAGGACTCCAGGGGTGCTTGTCCCCTTTCAGGCATACACTGATGGATGACTCCTGCTGAGAGCAGCAGATGTGCTGAGATGCCAGGACTGCTGCCTTCATCTGTCAAGTTGCCCAGCCCTGCCCAGAGGCTCTCCTCCTCCTCTGATGTCTGTATATTTGTTATTCCTAAAGAGCAACTTTATCTACACATAACTCGGATACCACGTCGTGAAGATCAGAGGCTTCAGCTTAATTACCTATTTCTCATAATAACTCTCTTTTTTAGGACTACCGAACATGAAAGAAGGGTGACTGGCATTAAAGATACAAAAGAATGAATCTTCTATTAAATGTGCGAAATCAAACAGAAAAAAATTTCTCAAGCGGTTTTCAGTAGCAGTTTCATTTTTTGAAGGCTCAAATGTACTACTTTCTTTGAAAAATTTCCATGTTTCTCTATGAAAGGAATTCTAAGCTCTTGAGACTAAGCTAAGGTAAATTTGTTTTAGATCTGTGAATTGTCTTGTGCCAATCCATCTCCCTGTCAGAGCTCAACATGGGCAATATATTATATACATATAAGAGATTCGATTCTGGTTTCTAATTTCAGAGTGCATCCAAGAATGTACCTATGTCAGGTGCAATTTGGTTTGGCTGCCCATAATGGAAAAACCCCAAATAACAAAGGTTTAAACAAGCGTTTATTCATGTCTCACATAGAATTCCAGAGGTAGGAGACCAGGGCAAATCTTTCCACCTCGCTTTTCTCCCCCATACTCACCACTCTACCCTCATTATCAATCTGGAAACAATCAGAATTAATCTCATTATGTACTTTTTACCTCTCTTTTCCAAGTGAAATGGAGTTTTGTCATTCTCTTTTTTTTATTTAAAATTTATTTCTATATCAATGTTAAAAGTTACTTGGTTAATACAAGATAATAACTACAATAACAATAAATCTTCTTTAGTCAGGTGTTACACTCCCATCTTATTTTTGTTCATTCTTCAATTTTGATACTTTTTACCTCTTTATAACAGCCATATCAAGAAATACGTGACTGCCAAGGCACCTTCTGTCCCCAGAATCCTCAGCTCCATATACTTGCATCCATCCCCTCTTTGGATCCATTGCCCATCCTTACCCAAACCCAGAAAGCCTCCCACAAGCCTTCTGGAGGAAAATTCCTTAGAGCCTCAACCACTTTTCTTTATGTTTCCTTTATCTTCTCGCTCTATCAGAAACCTGACTCTTCCCTGAAGTCACTGGTTTTCTTCCAACCCTATTAAGTGTGTAAATTTTTTTCTCCCACAAGCCCTTGTTATTCTTGATCTAGAGTTGCTTTTGCTCCTTAGTGATCTTTTCAGAGCTTCTCCCCTTTTTTCTCCCTAAAATCTCCCATTTTGAATGCTCACTCTCAAACCATTTGGTTCAGAGTATCTCTTAAAGACAGTCATGGAGGCTATTCCTCCGCATCCTTAGCAACAACTGTTATGGTCAGCTTTTTAATTTCACTGATTGTAGTGGAGGTGTAGCATTCTCACTGCTGTTTTAATTTTCATTTAGCTGATGACGAATCATGTGTTTATTGGCTGTTCATAAACCTTCTTTTTGAAGAGTCTGTTCAAATATTCTGTGTCTCCTCTTCAATTTTCTGAAGAATTTCAGAAGTATTGTTGTTAATTCTTCTTTCAATGTTTGGTAAAATTCATCAGTGAAGCCATCTGGTCCTGGGCTTATCTTTGTTGGGAGGTTTTTGATTATTGAATTATTAACTCAAACTCTTTACTTGTTATTGGTCTGTTGAGATCTATTTCTTCTAGAGTCACGAAGGTTGATTGTGTGTTTCTAGGAATTTTTCATCTAGATTGTCTAATTTGTTGGCATATAATTGTTCATAGTATCCTGTTATGTTCCTTTTTATTTCTTTGGGTTTGGTAGTAATGCCTCCCCCTTCATTTCTGATTTTCACTATTTGTACCCTCTCTTTTTTTCTCTCAGTCTAGCTAATAGTTTGTTGGTTTTATTGATCTTTTAAAAAAACAACTTTTGGTTTTATTAACTCTCTCTATTGTTTTTTCAATTCTGTATTTCTCTTATTTCTGCTCTAATCTTTCTTTTTTCCTCCTTGGGTTTAGTTTGCTGTTCTTTTTATGTTCCTCCAGATGTGCAGTCAGATCTCTCATTTGAGCTTTCCTTCCAAGCACTGCCTTTGCTGCATCCCGTAAGTTTTGATATGTTGTGTTCTCATTTCATCTGTCTCAAGCTATCTCCTTATTCCCCTTGTGATTTCTTTTTGGACCCATTAATCATTTAAGAGTATATTGTTTAACTTCCTTATATTTGTGTATTTTCCAGTTCTCCATCTGTTATTGACTCCTAGTTTCATTCCATTGTGGTCAGAGATGGTGCTTGGTATGATTTAGATATTTTAAAATTTATTGATTTATTTTGTGTCCCAGCTTGTGGCCTATTCTGCAGAATGATCCATGTGCACTTGGGAAATATGTGTATTCTGTTGTTTTGGGGTACAGTCTTCTATTTATGTTAGGTGTAGTTCATTTATCACATTATTCAAGTTCTCAGTTTCCTTACTGATCCTCTGTCTAGATGTTCTATCCATTTATGAAAGTGAATTTGCAGGCCAAGAAACAAAATTATGATATTACGTAGGAATTTATATAACTATGTAAAGTGTAAACATTTAAAAATATAAAAGCCATTACTTGCTCATAGGTGATATAAGAATAGGTGGTGGGCCAGATTTGTTCCATGGATTGTAGTTTGCTCACCCCTGATATAAAGCAAATAGGGAAATGTTTTAATCCAAGATAAATTAAGAATGATTATCTATATTTAAAAGTAAGTATTTAGATATTAATAATAAATCTGATTCACAGGCCCTGTAATGTCGTTCAGCTATGATTGTAATCAAGTATACAACCATTGATTACATAAGTTATGGGATAGAAGAAAAAAACTGAAATTCAGTCATACAAACTATGAAGACTAATTCTAAATTTGAAGAGCAGGTTTTGGCTGAATAATGAGGATGAGGCTGAATTTAGGAAAACCCCTAGTTTTGATTGCTGTATAATGGCTTTCCTGTTTGTAACAAGTGTACTTTTAGTTAAAGTATGAATCTCTTATTTTAATGACAGATGGTTAGGGCTGTTATTTGCTTTTCACTAAACTATAGAAATTTGATTCACATGATCAAGTGTTTAACTCTTCAGACATGTGCAAATTTTTTAATAAGTAGGCAGGAATTGGCAGAGGAGATTTATGCTTTTGCATAGGTGCCTATATAATTGTCAAAAAAAGAGCTAAACCTAAAAGGAGTAGAGTATTATGGTTTAATAATTTTCTAATCTATATAATTAAATGTGGGGGTCCATGTATGTCTCTCTGTGTTTATATCTTTATCTATCTGTCATTCTTTATGCACATTTATCTTTGTACACACACAAAAGCATACCCAAACATATATTTATACATACAACACAGACATTCTCACAGTCTCTCTTTGGGTAAATTGTCATTTTTAAGGTCAACCACTCACCTGGTAAAATGGGGAATTTACTTAAGAGTGCTTGAGGCATCTTAAAGGAACTGCAACTTTAGAATATAAGCAATAAGACATTGTTAATAGAAAGAGTGCTTTAAGGATTAGCATCTATTATTAAGTATTTTTTTGACATATACAGAAAAACAACCTGCCACCATGAAGGCACTCAGAAAAGAACAGTAGATCAAAATGACATGCAGTATTCAATTTGTGACAAGCAGCTAGCATTTGGAAAACACTCTGGGTTACATATTATTATCTGGATTGAAAATAGAATCTGTGACTACATTGACAAAAGAAGGGTGAGAGAAAATATTGTAATTTAATAATATGAATCAACCACCATCCATTTGACACTTACCATATATCAAGCATCGGGTGAAACAGTACACATATATTATTTCCTTTGATCTTCTCAACTTTCCTAAGTTCAGATATAATTCTTTCACCAAATGACAAAGCAGAAACTCAGAGAGTTTAAAAATATAATCCAGTGGAGATAGAATTTAAATTCAGATCTGTGTCTTAAAAGTCTTGCTCCTATCCACTACACTGTGTGCCTCCTTATCAGCATTTGGGGTGCTTCTCCTGTGCAGCGGGTACTTTATGATTGTGATCTTGGGCGTCTTCTCCACCACACCATGTTCAGTGATAAGAATACTGGAGCTCAGTAAACCAAAGAGGCTTTTCTAAGCCACAGAGCTAGTAATTGGCAGGGGCTAACTCAACCCCAAGCAATCTCATTCTGAATCCCCAAATCTTCCCATTACTCCATGTTGTTGCCTAAGTTTCCAAAGAATTCAGCTAGTTCAGCCTTGTGAACTCTGTCCATGGCTTCTTTCCACTCAGCAGCTACTTAGACCTAGAGAAATGCATTGCACGAATGGCAGTGATGAGATCAGTATTAGCTAATACTCTCAATATTGGCCCATAATCATCTAAGGACACCATGCTTTTCCTCCAGCCCTGAAAACTACCATTACTATCTTCAGGTTATAGGTAAGAAATTTTTAAAATTTCTCAAACACTGTTGAATTCAAATATTAGTAAGCCAAGCTGTTAATTTATCTTGGAACATCAACTCCAATGTTTAAAAAAACAAGCTGCTCATCCAAATATCCCAAGGGCAACCTTGTAGAAGCAAGCTGTTTTTTCTCCTGATTCCATGCAACATGCTTGCCCCCAAAGCTTAGTCCTCAGCAAAGACATGACTGAGTATGTAGGGATAGGGTAAAGGGAATTACCATTTTTACTTGAACAGCTTGATGCAGTGGAGAGGACAGTGAACTAGGTCATAAGAAAACTAACACTGTTTTTTTTAATGATACCACCCAAATGCTGGCAAGAATGTGGCAAAATGAGCTCTTTGATAAATTATTGGCAGATATAATATTGGCAATGCTCTTTCGGAAAACAATTGGCAACACATAAAATGAACCTTCAAAATGTTTTTATCCTCAGTAATTCCTCTTCTAGAAATATCTTCTAAGGAACTTATTCCAAAAAGCAATAGCTCGATGCACACAAATATTGTGCAGTTGTCATTAGATGTTGGTGTGTGTTTGATGGACAGATGCTGTCAGACAAGGACAAAGGCTACAGATCCTTTTAATACAGGTAAAGGGTTTAATTTAATTTATGACAAAGATAGCTTAGCTTCCCAGAGCAGCTTCCAAATTGAAGGAGCTATCTGTTCTGTGCTTGGAAAGGTCACGCAAAGGCGCTCCCACACAAACAGAAACGCTGTGAGTGATGACAGTGTCAGGTTCTTTGCAACATTCTCTTCAACATTTTTCCAGGGCCTGGACAGGGGGTAGGTAGTGTGGAGGATAACTAACTCCTACCAACCGTCCTGGAGACTCTGGCAACTAAGCTGCCTGCTCCCCAGGAAAAAGTGGCTGGTCCCATCTCTGTACAGATATGATGTTTGTAGCAAAATGGAGTGAATCAAATCTACCAAATGTCAGTTTCCCTCGGGGTATCAATTGTACCTAATTTATAAACCTAAACCTACCCCATAACATGGAATGGTTAGTAAGATGAATTGCTAATATTGACCATATAAAATGACAGCCACATGGTTCAATATAATAAATGGTGGCACATGCCAATAGATTAGTAGACAACCATGAAAAACGATGTGTATATAGGTTTTATAAGCAACATGTAAGGTGTTTTCATTATCGTGTTAAGTTAAAAGTTGGCTGATATATTACAAATAAAATGTTTCCAAGTATGTAAATAAGGATACAAAGGAAAAAGGTTGAAAAGAAATGTTTACTTTCAGCATCCTTTCCCCGCCTCCATCTCTCTCCACACCCTCAAAAGCAAAAACAGAAAAATAAACAAACTAAAATATATTGAACTGAGAACTAGTCCACCTGGCCTTCATCTTCATCTGTACCACAGTTCGGCTAGCTAGAGAAACGTCCTTTCAGACTCTTCACCGCTGGTGCTCAAAGCCCCATCTGTCAGCTAAGGAGAGGGTTTCTTCGTGAAACCTTAGGGCCCCATAGCAATACGACTTCACTGAAAAACAAGATTGTTTGAATACAAGATTCTCTGTTTTTGTGACCTCTGACTTTGCTGGGCCCAGGAAGACAAGAGCAAGACTTGGTAACCCTCACAGAATTCATGGAAAACTGAGGCTAGTCCACATTTATCTTCCCAATTCAATTATCTAACCTATTAAGGTTTATTAGCCTACTTTGTTACTCAATTTTAAAAGTGTTCTATAATTAAGTCACCTGAAATTGTTTAGTTTAATTGGCTTCTTGATTCTCAGTGAGGCAAAAACCCAATGGATTTTCTTGATGTCATGATACCAAGAAGATTTTTTTCGGCATGGAAAAACTGTTTCTTTTCTTTTTTTTACTATTTTTTTTATTTCTTTGAGATTTTGGTGTTACAAAAGGGATTTGAGATAACTGGGTACACTGAGCAGAGTACAATATTTCTATGAGAAAAAAAGCCATCCAAAATATCTCACATACTTTAAAAGTATTATGTTTAGAGCTTAAAAATAATGTAAACTATAAACTTTGGTTAATAGCAATTCTTCAACATTGGTTTATCAATTATAACAAATGTACCACACTAAGTGATGTGTGTGTGGGGGTGGGGGGGGCGGTTATATGGGAATCCCTTATACTTTCGGTATAATTTCTCTGTAAATCTAAAACTTGTCTAAAAATAAAGTTTATTATTACAAAAAACGCAATTTTTTAAAATTGCAAAACATAACTTAAACAGAAAGGCTTTGTAAATAAGGCCATTATTACAAATGTTCAACTTGAAATCTGTTTTCACGTACAATTTTTTGACATGCTAAAATATCATGAGAATTTATATTATCTTTCTTTTGAATTTATACTTCATGAGATGGAGTGGAAATTAAACAATTTATGCCTTCCCATCTAGCTTGCATATTGTAGAAGATATAAAATAAAACTACATCAATTCTGAAATATCATGCTGACATTTACCAGCAAGCATCAAAATCATTTCTCTTACATTTTAAAGAAAATTTAAAATAAGCACATGGGGCTTTAAGGAATTTATTATTTTAACTAATATTTAAGTGCCATTTCTACATGGTAAACTCTATACTGGACATGGAGTTTTCAATGGTGAACTCAGCCTATCAGGAAAGCTAGATTTTAATAAAAATAATTGCAAAAACAATGATTACCAAATGTGAGCAGGGTTTTACAGAAATCTTGCCTGATCCAGAAAAGGAAGGGGGTTATCTGGAACATTTCCCTAAGGAAATGACTTTTTTCTTGAGAACAGGAGAATTAGTAGAAAGACCTTTGATCTTGCTTTCTCACATAAGAACCATAAGCTTGGAATTTTGGTATTTGGAAAAGAATTTCAGGTTCTGTCTGTCTATATTCTGATCTGTTGAGGCAGAATAGCATAGCCTGTAGTCAAAGCAGCAAGTTTTTATACCCAGTTTCCACTACTTAATCCCCCTGCAACCTTGGGATAAGGTTTATCTTCACTGGGCTTCTTCTGGTTGTCTATTTCTGCCTAACAAAACTTTCTGGTGTGCTTGGCACCACCCCAGTTTTAACACTGAAAACCCTAGAATCCATGAAAGCCCTCAGTCCCATGATAACAAGGACAATTGGTTACCCTACTAACAAATCATCCCAAAACTTAATGTCAAAAAATACAAATTCATTGTTCTGTCTCACAGATCTGTGGGTTGTTTGTGATTATCTGGGTGGCTCTGGCTTGCAGTCTCTCATTTAGTTGTGATTAAATAGTAGCTGCCAGTTATCTGCAAGATGTATATTGTGCCTACCTTGTGAAGTTTAGTGAGTTAATCAGCATAAAGAGTTTAGCATAGTTCAACCTCTGAAGTTTTAGGTCTTCACCAAGGTCTTGCAAGCTGCTGGAAGTTCAACCTAGACTTAGGTTTGCAAAGCCTATTCTTCTTCCACCTCTGTATCTGCTTTGTAGAAAAACACAAATTTAGCTCTTAAAGGCTTTTTTGCAAAGATGTCATTTTTCAGCCAAATAAAGTAGCAGGGGTGGGAATTTCCCTGCTGCTTGAAACATCCCAAAATATGGACAAAATACGTAAAATAATGATTTTTAAGATATCCAGCAGAAAGGACATGATCCCTCTGAGAGAAGAGATAAGCAAGGAAAGCCCTATGATTGACCCAGTTTGCTACCTTGAGAAGGTTAGTGGAAAGAGAGGGGTGACCTAGGCAGAGCCCTACAGACTCACTGAGTTGAGAAGACAGAGCTGAAATTCAGGGTAATGAAAGAGGCTTGGATTTGCAGGAGAGAGTACCAAGGAGAAGAGAGAGCAGAAGAGAGAGAAAACTCTGGAGTTTTGTAGCATTTTCAGCTAAGTACAGTCAGTTTATGTATGTGAGGAAATTACCAGAGGCCAGGAAAAGAACCACCTGAAAGGATTAAAGGTTATCATGTCTATTGCTCACTCAGGGCTGGGAATGGTGCATGAAACCACTAGCCAAATGGAAAATATCCGGATTGAGGGGTATTGAATAGGGGACACAGAAGGCTTTTGCCTCAGTAGTGGGGAATACTTATCACTAGACTAAGCACTGCTCTTATCCCACCTAACAAATCTTAAAAACAAGAAATGAAAGAATTCAACAGTTTCTAATAGTTTGTGTCCAAGAACAAAGCTTAAGAATATTTATAGGGATTCAAAAACATTCTTGTCCAACAATATAAAATTCAGAATATCTGGAATTTAATAACATATAAAAAACCCTAGAAATATATGACCCATAATGAAGAAAGTACTCAAATCAAAATTGACCCAGAACTAGCACAGGTGTTAAAAAACAATGACATTAAAATTGGTATTATAACTGTATTCCATATATTCAGAAAGTTTAGTAGAGACATGGAAGAAATTTTAAAAATCCCAAATTCCTTCTAGAGGTAAAAACTAAAATGTATGAGAAGGCAATATACATGATGGGACCAACGACCAATTAGATATTGCAGAGGAAAAGATTAGTGAACTTGAAGACATAGTAGCAGAAATTATTTAATATCTAAACCAGAGGAAAAAAGAGAAAAAAAATTAAGAAAGCATCATGAACCGTGGGACAACTTTAAGCATATCAATATGCAGGTAGTTTGAGTCCCTGAAGAAGAGGACAGAGCAAGAGACAGAAAAAAAAAAAAAGGAATAAATAGTGGTTGAAAATTTTCAAAATGGAGTGAAACACTAAGCCCATACATACAGGATTCTCAATGAACCCTATATTAGTCAGCCAAAGGGGTGCTAATGTGAAATACCAAAAATGGGTTGGTCTTTATGAAGGGTATTTATTTGGGGTAGAAGTCCACAGTTACCAGGCCATAAAGCGTTAAGTTTCTCCTCTCACCACAGTCCACTGCCACGTGTTAGAGCAAGACAGCTGCCCACGTTTGCCAGGGTTCAGGCTTCTGGGGTTCCTCTCTTCCCGGGGCTGCGTTTCTCTCTGGGCTTAGCTCCTGTTTCCTCCACAAGGTCAGCTGTAGATGATCAGGTGAACGGCTTGCTTCTCTTCTCCTGGGGCCTTCTTTCCAACATCAAAACTGCTTCTCAAAAGACTGCTTCAACTCTGTTCTTTGCCTTGCCTTTTATATTCGATTCCCCACCCACCAAGGGGTGGGGCTCAACGCCCTACTGACGTGGCCCAGTCCAACACCCTAATCATAACTTAATCATGCCCAGATTAACAGATCAGTTTACAAGCATGATCCAATTATATTTTTGGAATTCATAATTACACCAAATTGGCCAACGGTTATAAACCCCAAGAAAATCCTATCAATTATACTTCAATCAAGTTGTGTTGTTTTGTTCTTAAAGGCCTGGGTAAGACTGTCTTTTGTGGACTCTATTGAGCTCTGAAAATTTACAAAATTAGTGCTTGTGTTAGTCATCTATGAGGGGATGTTGGTAATTATTACCCTCAATCTCTTTAGAACTGGTAGGAGAAGACTGTGGCAACAATTCTAGCTCCAAGTTGTGCAGAGAAATAAACACCCTTGGCTCTTTCCATTCACTGTGGCCTTCCAGAAAAACACCTGATAAAAGTCCCTCAACCAGTGTGGTGCAGTGTGTGTGAAATGATTATCCATGATAATGGTCACCGGGTCCAAATGTCGTTCCAAATATCTGCTTTTCTCCTTGGATCTCTGGGGGAAAATCTTTGACTGTCAGGCTCTTCCCCTCCCCTGGTTGGCCCCAGCTGTCAGTCATCTGCAGGCTTAAGCCCTTCCCTTATGCCATGTTTGCAAACGTGTCAATAGCAGTGCCTGCCTCACTATATTCCAACTTACATAGTTTTGTTTTTTAGTTTTTAGTTTCAGGATTCCTGAGGGTGACTAATAATAGGTCATGTTTACTGGCATTTTTTATGCTGTAGGTACCTTCTAAGTAATTTACATACATTATTATAATATTCCTAAGAACATTATAAGGTAAATATAATGCTAATCATCCACCTTTTACAAAGGAGGAAATACAGAGTAGTTAACTAATTTTCTCAATAGATAACAGTCAGGATTCAAACTCCAGCAGTCTGACCCCAGAACTAAGCTCTTAACCATTATGCTGTTTCCCATGAAACAGGAGTTTAAATTGAATGGCACCTGTATCAATCAGCTATAATGAAGTCTAACAAAGAAAACTAAAACCTCAGTGGCTTAAAACAAGCATTGATCTTTCTTGCTCCCAGGTCTATGGATTGACGGGAATTCTGCTGACCTGTTATGTTTGCTGGGCTTGCGTCAGGCTGCAGTTTGGGTTCAGGTCTACTCTATCCACCCATTCTCCTTGAACTAGCAGCAACTCAGAACTTGTTCTGATCAAAAATAGCAGAAATTCAATAGGCCAATGTGTTTATCATACAAACACATTGAAGGCCTGACTTATGACAAGTCCATTAACATGCAAAGATAGTCCACGCCAACCATCTATGGATCTACGTGCTCTAGTAACAGATGGTGAAAGATCACAGAGAAAGGGTGTGGGGGTACAGTTCTGATGAAAAATAAGTGAAGAATGGAAAAAATGACTCACTCTTCCACAGTGTCTTAGGTCAGCTTCAAAAGCATCCCACTTTTGCCAAGGTTCTTGTTTTCCTTTTAAGAAAACAAAACAAGCGTTCTCTCTGAACCCCTTACCTCAGGCTGAAGAACTATACTCTCTCCTGATTTACTTTGGTTTCCCAGTAATGAGTTTTTGTTACTAGCGCCCAGCTTTGTACTTCAGCATTGAATCCCGTCCCAGCCAGGAGCTTTAGGGCTTGATGTTCCAGAGCTTGGGTGAGACAGGTGGATGACATACCTCTTGCCTTGAGGATGATCTGATCAGAGGCTTGAAGGATAAGTCCAGTCAAAATCTGGAGACCCAGCAAATATGGTTCCAGTAGTAGAGGACTGGACAGAATCAGAATCAGAAAATCTAAGTACATGCCAAGGGTAAGAGAAGCAGGTTGCCCACATGAGTAAGGCAGTTGAAGGTGAAGGGCAATATCCCCAAAATTCTATGACCTGACCAGCTCCTGGGTGTAGTGGTGGCTTAGAAGGTGGCATAGATTGCTGTGTACCCAGAAGCTTTAGGAAATTGGCCAGAAGTTCACCACTCAGGGCCCCAGCCCCTTGGCCTTGTATCAGCCAGTTCCCCTTTCTCCCGCCCTCTCTGGGCCTTCCGTGGCCATCTTTACCATGTCCTCATCTGACTATACTCCTAATTCTGTATTCTATCCCACTCTACTGGATTAGATCCCCATTCCAATCTCATTTGTGAGCTGATGCCTCCTAGGTTGGATTTAAGGCTTCCTATCTTCTTTAGGATTTGTTTTGTCTTCTCCCCTTAGGAAATTGAGGAAAACCCATCTCTACAGCCTTTTATTATTTTTTTAAGCCCACCCCTGTTTGAGAAGGTTAAAACTAAGTTTCTTATTTGATTGGCATTCCTGATTTACCTTGCATCTGACCCCAGGTAAGAGAAGGCAGGCTCAAAGTTGCAGTGCTTTGCATCCCCTCTACTACTCTCAAGCTCTCATCAAAGGACTCCTCTGAAGCAGTCTGATTAAGTAGATATTCAGTGGACAAGGAGTTCTGAGACTAGCGATCTTGTGCATGCTTTCCCATTAACTCAATTAATGACTTTCAAAAAATGACTTCCTTTCTCTACTCATCTCAAAAGAGGCTGGTGGGACTCCATTAGCTCTTCTTAATGTTTTCTGGTTGCTAAACACATTTTAAAAAATAATAAAACACAAGGGAGAAAATATAAAAAGATTAAAGCAGAGTTGGGTGCTGGGTGGGGGCGGTCTGCTGAAGTTCCAGCCACTCAGACTCTGCCTCCCCTGCCTGTGGTCCTGCGGCACTTCACAGAATGTCTCATGCTCTACGGAGCCCCGTTTGGAAACCACTAGAGAAAACAGCATCTTACATCTATTCCAAGCCTAAATTGCTTGGATCTCTGTTTTCCCTTAAATTATGTATTAGATCCCCATTCTTGAAAAATAAAAAAAAATTTCTAGATATTGTTTGTTTTTATTATAGTCCATCTACTCAACACAAACAAAGCATTGGTTTTCATCATGGCTTTGCTGTCCAGCAGCCGGTGGGACATTCTTCCCATCACTCAAATTCTGTGTATTCATCCATAAAATTAGGGTTTCAGGTTATAGTATCTCTAAGGTCCTTTATAGGACCTTCATTCTAGAATGTGAGCATTTCCAATCAATCTTTTCCCATCTAATAGTGATCATTTGATAATGTTCTTTCCAAAGGACAAATTTCTGGGGTAAATTACATTGTAATGAGTAGGTGGGAAGTGTGGGCCCTCACAGCCAGAATACACACACACACACACACACACACACGCACACACACGAGTGTTTGTCAATGTAAACTACACATTGATCTTTAGAAGGCCCCATTTGACCTTTGGCATTTCTGATGACAAAACCAACTCCATACCAATCCAGAGCAAATAAAATATGTGTTCACGAGGTATATGTTTTCTCAAACAGTTGTACTCATGAAACCTCTCTCTCTTTCTCCCTTCCTCTCTCTTGGTCTGTTGTTTCTGAATAATTATAGAAAGCTGTGATGCAGGGAAAACACAGAATCCAAACCCGTGGAGATGGGCAGTTGACCAGTGTGAGCCAAGTCAGAGAGGAGAGGGAATGATGGGGAGGAAATAAAGAGGGATGGCAACAAAGATAATGAAGGACAGAATTCTAATTCCCCTTCTTATTCCCCTTCATCGAACTTTCAAGCCAAAAATATCCACAGTGCCAGCTCCAGATGGAGAAAGAATGGTCTGTTTGCCATCTGCAGAGACAAAACTGCACAGTGACACTGCAATCTAAAGGCAAAAGTCATTGGAAATAGAGTTAAATAACATATGTCAGAATTAAGGGATTTGGTACAAAACCCTTTGCTAAGACTCTGGGGACTGTGGTGCAGACAGTGAAAGTTAGATCCTTTGGCGACCAGAAAATAAATGTGGAAGACACTTGGGGGCAGTAAATAAAAGACTTTAAGTGAAGATCACACATTACTGAGCAGGGGGTGGAGGGAGAATCAACAAAAACACTTGCCCTGAAGCGTTTGTGATTTTATGAGGCTAAACATAGACATCTTCCATGGAAGCCAGAAAATCTCCACTCAGAGGGTGCATGTATTGCATAATTAAAGAAGATCAGAGCCAATTCAGAAAGAGCCCAGCTGAGAAAAATGCGGCTGAGAATTTGTTATTCTTGAGATTCTGTAATCAGGGTCATCCTCCAGGGGGATGGAGTCAGAGGCAAATTATATTGGGTGATACCCCATTGCCTTCAACCCTGTCCCACCTGCAATGTGTTTAGGAAAGAACATGGATTTGTAGTCAGAAATATTTGACTCTGCATCTCTTTATAACCATTTATTATCTGGGTTATATTGGGCAAGTTTCTTAACCCTTCTAGTTTCAGGTATCCTCATCTATAAGACAATGGTTGCAGAAACAATAGAGAGGGCTTGTATGTGCCAGGTACTGCTGGAAGTGCTTCACATACATGAACTCATTTAGTCCTTACACAAGCCTTACAGGGTATGTTGGAAATCGTATTCATTTTATTTTACAAACAAGGAAATTGAGTTACAGATAGCATAAGCAATTTGCTCGAGGTCACTCAGCTAATAGGTAGTGGAGTTCTTAAGAACTCCAACTAATTGGATGAAGCATTGAGGGTCTTCTCCTTTACTTAAAGTCAATTGATTGTAGATGCTAGTCCCGTCTATGAACTACCTCTATAGTAACAACTAGACCATTGTTTGACCAAACTGGACACTATAACCTAGCCAAGTTGACATACAAATTAAACCATCACATTATAGGTCATTCACTGTGAACTCTGGAAGTTGAGCTCCAGAATACTTGTATCCAATTTAACACATGGCAGTTCTTACCTTACAAGGTATGTTGGAAAGCATCCAACACAGTGGTTCATATTAGAAACTAAACAGTATTAGTATATTATTTTTCTTCCTAAGCAATCATTCACTTATTTAATAAACATTTATAAAGATACCTATTATGTGCCTGAAACCATGCTGGAGTTTAACATTTTTACTTGGTATTAGCTCATTTAATTTTCATAATCTCAGTACCTGTGACGTTGGTGCTGGTACTATCAAGAACCTTCGCTCTTGCGATTCTCTTTGCTTGAAATGTTCTTTCCCCAGAAATCCACAAGGCTAACTCCCATGACAATCTGAGTGCCCCTCCCTAAGCACATATCTAACACAGCAAACTTCATCATCCTCTCCTCTTACTCTGCTTTGTTTGCCTTTAGAATATGTAAAAACACCTGACATACTACTTCTTTTTTAACTAGGTAGAGGCTAATGTGTGATTGTCTACCAAAGGCTGAGGACTTCTCTAGAATTCAATTTTATAGGTAAATCTGAGCTTTTTTGCTCCTTTTGGAAAAAGGAAATCCAAGTTAGAACCTGGATCCCTCTCTTGAATTCACACAGGGACAGATACATGGAAAATAAAAGATATATTGCTCCAGTGCATCATGTCCCTTCACTTTTCTCTGTGGAACATGTGGGAAGGACGGCTGCAAGCATTGACTTCACTCCTTTCTTATGCTTTAAAACCATGTCATCTTTCAAATTATTCTACAGCTCTGATCTGGGCCTTGTGCTGATCATAATTATATTTTCAATTGTCTATATACTATATTCAAAGCTATTACTGAGTTATTGGTATTGGCAATCAATGTCTTTCCAGACATTAAAAATGTTAAGTCATGTTATAATTCTGAAATAAATGACCTTGCAAACCATCAAGTCTTTCAAAACCCTTCTCCCACCTGTGCGTAACGCTGGGAACTGGGCAGGACCTGACACAGGACAATGGCCTGGATGGTTTTCTCTTCCTGTTAACTGCTCTCCTCTGCCCATCTCCCCATAGCCGCTTCTTGTTTATCACTGTCACCTCCCTCATTGACCCTGACTTCCTCTCCTTTCAGCTAGTCCTGCCTCACAGGACATCTTTCTTTATTTTCTCTCTTCCTTGTCAATGATAAACTGAGACATTTTCAAAATTTGATAAAGCTTATTTAGGCAACAAAAGATTCACGAATCAAGTAGTGCCAAACTGAAAGTTGAATGGGGCTCTGCCGAGGGAGTAGAAACAGGAGCTTGTAAAGGACGGACGCGGAAGCTAGTGAGGAAACATTCTGATAGGCTGATGTTAAGGGGGGGTGTCTTACACAGTGGGGAGCTGATGTACCTTGATTAGTATGGTATGTTTGCCTATTCTAAGCTACTGGACTGGAACTGGCTCATCACCAGGTGTTGCTTATCTACAGTTCTGTAGGGTGTGTCCCATTGTTCCATTTTCTCAGAAAGCCCCTGCAGGTCTATTGTTTTTGTCTTCTGGAAAATCCCTTCAAGGAAAAGGGTCTTTCCCAGCAATGCCCAATGCAGGAAGCCATTTTATGTTACTTAGCATCCTCAAAAGACTAGAAGTTTCATCAGGGCAGGAATTTTGCCTATCTTGCTAACTCATGTTCTCTATCACCAACCCTTAGTAGACAAATGCTTGTTGAATAAATAAATGAAGGACCTCCATTTTAAAGTTGCATAAATTGAATCACAGAGAAGTTAATAAATTGCCCAAAGGTGCAAAGATATAAAACGGTATTGCTGGGATCTAAATGCAGGCAGACTGGAGCTAGTTTTCTTAGCCACCATGCCATCTTGGGGTGAAAAGATATGCAAGCCAAAGCTTCTCTTCTCAAGGAATCCACAATGCAATTGTAGACAGACTCATACACAATGAATTCTCATTCATTTTTCATGTGTACATTCATCTAACATGCATTGAGCATCTGCTAGTTACAAGATACTGTGGATGTCACTGCAGGGAGAAATTCTGTAAGAAGCTCTGTCCTCAAAGGACTTACAATTTAATGGGGCAAATAGGATATAAACAATCTAGAAAAGCACAGAACAAGGTGGAAAGGTTAATAGATAGTAAACATAATATGGTATAGAGTGCCTAAAAAGGAGAACTTATTTATTTTTTAACCAGGGGTCATAGAACAGTCAACAAAGAGGGCCAGATTTGATTTAGATTTTAACATGAAAAGAATTTTCACAGTTTGGAAAGAGGGGCAGGGATTACAGGCAGAGGGCATAGCCAGAGAAAAGAGACTGATGAATGAAAAGAACTGTAGTCATTTGAAAATTTAGGTCCCATGGGAGGAAAAGAGGCATCAGAAATGGGTTGAGACAAGATCATACAGGATCTTAATTACCATACTAAGGAGTTTGGACTTTATTCAGCAAACTATGGAGAGTTTGGGAGGTCTTTGTGAGAGGAAATGCAGAATGCTGAGGGTGAATAAGAAAGGTGAAAAATATCAGAGCAGGAGACTTGCATTGTACTGGGAGAAAGATGACCAGGACTTGAACTAGAGAAGAGGCAGTGAGGAAAGGGTGTGGAAGGAGATCATTTAGATTTAAGACATCCAATTCCGACTCCTGGGTTTTGGAGGTTGAAGGGGTGATAATGAGCTCAAAAGTTCGAAATGCAAAATTTGGCTCTGTAAGATGGTAACACCTTTAAGTGAGGCTGAAAACATAGAAGGAAAGCAGGCCTTTGCAATGAGAGAGAAAGGGAAGGGTCTGAATTGACAGTTGAAGGGGAAGAGCAGATAATCCTTAGAAGAGTAAGCCCAGTGAGCTTGAGGTCCAGAACTTAAAGGAGGTATGAAAAAAAAAGTCCCACCTTTGGGAATGTTCAAAGTCATGCAGATAATCCCTGCATATTGTTTAGTATTGTCTTGATAGGGAATATGGAGATAATCTGTCTCTCTTTTTTTCTCTCTTTTTCTCTCCTTCTTTCCCCTCTCTCACTAAATCTCATGGTGTCTTAAAAAAAGAAAGGTATAGCTGAGAAAAGGAAGTTAGCCTTAAGTGTTGGAAACTTATATAATCCCAGGTTATTCCAATTCTCTGAATTTCAGCATCTTCATCAGAAAAATGAGATTGGACTAAACCACTAGTTTTCAAATTGTGCCTGCCTTGTTGGAGATTGGGGGGGTTCATGGTGGTAGGCCAACAGGACACAGGGGCTATGGGTAACCTGCCCCAACTTTAGCCAGAACAGTTCAGTTTTCATCGCTATAGTATTGTGAACTTCCCAGTAAAATTTCGTTTCAACAAAAGGAACTGCAGCTTTAAAATTTTTTGGAAACTGTTGAACTCAACCATAGCTAAAGGCCATGTTATTTTTAAAAGGCAGTGGCATCCAATCTTAGGCTCATCCCCTAGAAATCTGTGGAAAGGGAGCTGATTTTAATTTATCCAACATTAAAAATGTTGATGTTCTCTAAGGTATCCACATGAAATTTTTGAATTACTCTGAAATTTAGACTTGCATTGTTTCATCAGTTTCCTACCAAATGTCCCTTTTATTGAACATAATAGGTTCAATGTCTGGCCTAAGGAATTATGTCTTTGGAAGGCTTTCAAACTCTGATTTCTCCACAGTCTCACGCATTATCCATAAAAATAGAAAAATATGCTTGTCCTCTGAAATGGTAATTATACTTTAGGGTACCTATTCTAGAGAAAAAAAACACAAGAAGATTGTAAGGATGCTCCTGGTAGCATTGTTCACACTCTGGAAAAATGGAAACATCCTAAATGTTTAACAAATGAGATGGGATTAAAATATTTTAGAATTAGATAAAGGTGGTAGTTGTACAACATTGTGAATGTACTAAATGCCCCTGAATTGTTTACTTTAAAATTGTTAATTTTATATTATGTGACTTTCATCATAATAAATTATCTTTTAAAAATGAACAAAAATAGAAATAGATATATATGATGGAATAGAGTTTCAAAGAAGTGAACAAGGTCTACATGTAATAAACTAAAAATCTCCTCATATAGTATTTTTAAATAAAAAAAACAAGTTGCAAAATATTACAAGTACTACAAAAAGTGTATGTGAATTAAAATTTTATACTATACATTTCCTATGTTTTTTTTTCTTAAATTTATTTATTTTTTAAAAAAACATAACATGAGAAAGGTGTTAAAACTGGTGTAGCAGCTCAATAGAATAAGTACTCCAGATTTTGGGAGGGACAAAGAGGAAGATATTCAGAACCCTTCACCAGAATCCCCCCAACTTGATCATCGTGGATTAATGATGTGCTTTGTGGATGTGGTTGGTCAATGACACCAGCCTGACAGATCTTTCTTTCTGCACCAAATCCCACTGAGTTATCTGGTCCCCTTGGTTGATGAAGAGCCATTAGGCAAGGAGCACTGGCATCATCCAGGGTGATGTTCTTCAGGTGATTGACCAACCGATCAGGTGTTGGAGCTGCAACAGCCTTCCGGCCCTCGCAGACTCGCCAAACACGACAGGTGCTGCACTTGCCAGTGCACTGAGTAAGAACCACTGAGGGGGAACATAGCTGTTGGGTTAGGCAGATAAGGCTCAGCTCTCACTAAAACAACAGAGTAAGAGCCAAAGGCTGCCTTGGAGACCTGCTTTGGGGTACAGCAGACCAGGACACTGCTTCACAACTCCCAGGAGAGTGAGGGACAAAGAGACAAAGAAGCTGAAAGAACAAAAATGGTGAGTTATTAAACCTCCTGGCCACCAGGAAGGGCTCCTCTCCCCCACCTCCAAGATATTAAGCGAGGGTGAAATTCCTGACGAATTGCATCTGAGAGGAGAGTGCACATCTTTCTCCCTGCCAGCTGTTTTGAATATATATAGAATGGGAAGGTGCTCTGAGTCATCTAGGAGGGTAGTGGAAAGATAAAGAAGCCAAAGGAAAACTATGAGTTGCTTGCCCTTGTGGCTGGAAGCAGCACATATACCCCACCTTCAGGGAAAATAGCCTAGGTGCAGATGCTAGCTCCCTACTCCAAATGGAGTGTGAGGGTGGATTCACAGGGAGGAAGAGGGGTCTGGGAGGGTGGAGAGTGGTTTCTTTGTGGTGAGTTTGGCCAGCTAAGCCTCCTTTGAATATCAGAAGGGACCCTGACTTGACAGGAAGAAGGGAGAGGGATCTCCTCAGGCAGGCTGTCATGCCTAGCCACCCAGGTAAAGAGAAGCATTAGACTAGAGAGGAGAAAGGGACAGACAGGCATCTAATCAGTAGGACTCTGGAAAACTGCAAGGAATTTAACCTGCCTGAGGGAAAGGAGGCAGATAGCCTCCTGAAAGGCAAGCTAACCTAAGGAGACACTTTAGCTCAGTGGAAGAAAATTCCTGCCTTGCATATATGAGGGCTCTTCTTTGATTCCTGGCTCTTCTTAGGCAAGTGATCCACCAGGTTATTGGGGATCCAGCTGAAACTTTATGACAGGGAACGTATAGACAATTTTTTTATATTAGCTATTCCTGGATCTCTCTCTCTCCCTATTTTTTTTTAAAGCTTCCTTTTTAAATATTTCCTTATTTTACTCACTAAAACTCAGCTCAAAACCTGCAGAGGGCAGGCTGCAGGGTGACCGATTGATGAACACCAGCAGCCTGAGAAGATTCTTAGGGGTCCAAGAGGGAAGGCTGTTTTTCCATGTTTACTTTTGTTTTTTGTTCTTTTTTTCTTTCTCCTTTTTTTCAAATTAGTTGCTGCTGTCTTATTTCTTGTTTGTTGTATTTCCCCTTCCTTTGATTCCCTGTTTTGTTTTTCTTTTTTTCATTTACCAATTTTTTCTACCTATGATATTTCTTTTCTCTCCTTCATCTTTCAATCTACTGTTTTCTTTTGTTGTTCTTTCATTCTACCTCTTTTTGTTTGGTCTTCAGTTTTTCTTGTTTTTATTTCTCTCCCTCTCCTTTTTTCTCTCTTTTCTTTCTTTTTTTTAAACTTTTTTCTTTCTCTCTTTTTTTCTTATCCTCTCTTCTCATCATTTTGGTCTTTTAATTCATTCTATATATTTTTCTATATTCTATTTCTCATATCATTGTTTCTATACCACATTTTTGTTCTTATTCATCTGTATTTCTTACTCATATTAATTATTCATTTTCCTAGGTTTTGTATAGTTCCTCTTCTACCATTTACTATTATTATTATCATTGTTCTTTTTCTCTTCTTATCTCTTTCCTTTTCTCTGGTCCTAATTTTTTTTTTTTTCAAGAGAACATAGATGAGAGCAAGGAAATAGAATAAGGGGAACAAAA
>JAQZBX010015878.1:0-37066 GCA_029593785.1 Cabassous unicinctus
GAATATAAACACACAGATCCAAATACAAAATACAAAACAAATACAAAACAAAGACAAGAAAAAAATTATCTAATGAAGAAGGGTAAATGGTTAATTAATCCACATATATCTCACCTCACCATTAAATTCATAATGACTAAGTAAATTTTAAGTATATGCTTGTCAACCCTTTAAATTAAAATGATGATTTTTCATGCAAATGCCAAATCTGAGATCCTATGTCTCAGGAACAGGTGTAGGAAGTTAAAATCTATCTCCTTTGCCCTGGATATTTCCCATCAATACAGAAACATGCTCAAATATACCTCATCTTTAAAATGCAAAATGAAAAGTGCCCACTTCACTGCCCCCCACCACTCTGATACCTCCTATCCCTAATCCCCTGAACTGCAAAAATTCTTGGACAGATGTTTTACTTTTGCTAGAATCATTTTAGCCATCCCATTCCCTCTTTTAATTGGGCTTCCATTCCCATCACTTAATTGTCAGCAGTGATCTCTGCTTTGTGATTAGATGGACATTTCATATTTAACATAATAAATACCTTAATTAATTAAGCAAATGGGAGAAAAATCATGATCATTTCTTGGCTCTGGGCTAGCCCAGACTAGCACTCAGATGACTTTAGATGATAGCTCTCACCTTCAATTCTCCCTCAACTTTTCCTGAAACATCTTCTGGGCTCTCTGGCTCACCTAAATTGCATCTCTATTGAAAGTTGTCTGAGTGAAATTCCAAACTCCTCCCTAGGTGCTGGATGATGGCATTGAAGCTCAGTCCCCATACAAAGCAGCCAGAAGGGGTCAGGAATCAGTCCCCAGCAGGATTTAGGACCTCAAGAGAAAAAACTAAGTATCATCCATCCCAAGTTTACACAAATTGAGGGACAGTCAATGAGGAAATATTTAAAATTTCCTTATGCCATTTCCTTCGGCAATTTCCTCTTGCTTTCTACAAATGCTGAGCCATCATATCCCAGTGGGATGCTGGTCAGGACAGAAAGAAAATTTTCTCTTGGTTCCCTGTTCCCAAAAGACCATGTTATGAATCAGGTAAATTTTATTTTTAGTATTCCTTTTCCATGACTCTCCTACTTTCCATATATCTAACCTCCTAGGACCTTATGCCATCTTTCAAGTTAAAGTTTACTCCAAAGTTTAAGACTCAGAATCAGGCTTGACTAGGTCCCTCAGACATCAAAGCACTGACTTGGTGTGAGGACACAGTCCAGGTTGCGTTATCTCAAAAAGTTGTATTTCCTTCTTCAATAAAGTGGATATCAGGGTTCATTTGATATGAAACCATCAGACACTCCAATTCATGGCTTGATAATGATTTGCTGAAATAATTACTAATACATTTATCACATAAATTAAGAGATGTCATTTAATTCCTCATATATGATATATGTGTAATAACATAAATTATTATTAGATTTTTTATGTACCATGAGTTGTGCACCTGATAGTGATTTTCTTATTTAAATTTAAAGCAAGAGCATTCTATATTTGCAGAAATATGGCTCAAAAAAGTAAGTTATCTGCCCAAAGTTGTAAACTGAGCAAAAGGTAAAATTTTGATAGAAATTCTGTCAAGATATTTCCAGTTCTTGCTCTTGAACAAGGCTTTCAAATATGTGTTGTTTGGAATCCCTAAGGTCATTTGGCAACATAAGGGGACATTTAGAAGTTTCTCTTCTGGAATCTGATGCAGAGAAACTAGGATGCTGCTAAACAACCTACAATATACAGGACAGCCTCAACCACAAAGTATTATCTAGTCCAAAATTTTAAAAGAGAAACCCTGCCCTAGCCCAACACTTCCCTGGCCGAATGGGCAGGAGAATCACCCGGCACTTGTTTAAGTGCAGATTTTGTTTCTGGAGGTATCAGCTGACACAGAGGTTCTTTGTCACTTTCAAATGTCCAGGTGATATTGATACTGGTCAGTGACTGACTTGTTGATGAGCATTGCTGTCATGCAGCCTGGGTAGATATTATGGAGCTTCTCCAGCAAGAATCCCCCTTCCCACTTCAAGTCAGATTCCAGGTGTTTAAATGTTGGACTCAAGATTTCAGATTCTACCTGTACTGCTTTTCACACCCACTTGGCTTCTTTCCTCTTTACAGAAAATGAACTCTTTAGGACTTTGCTTCTTTATCTAAGGACTGAGGGAATGCAACCTCTGTATGGAGTTGATGTGAAAACTGAGGGAAAGAATAATTTTTAATCTGATTTTTTTGTATTTTTTTTTGTTAGAGAAGTTGTTAGATTACAAATCAATCATGTAAAATGGGTGGAATTTCCATATATCACCCCTCTACCAACACCTTGTATTGTTGTGGGACATTTGTTGCTGATTATGAAAGAACATCATCAAACTATTACCACTAACTATGGTCCACAGCATACACTCATTAAAATTTTCCATAGACCCCCTATTATTAACACCATGTATTAGTACAGTTACTAATTTCTTACAGTTCATGAGAGCATGCCCTCATATTTTTACTGCTAATCACAGTACATCAGGATGGACTTTTAAAAAATTCTTTGGAAACCACCTGCTCAGGGATGATACTCATCAATAACAGATATTGTGATTATGTCCTCGTTCAGCATTTACTAAGTGCCTTGTATCTTCTGAAAGTTCTCCTGGACAGGTGAGTTGGGCAGTGCCTTACTACTAGGAGAAAGTGGGGTGTGGTCTTGGATGGGAGATCCTCCTGGTCTCTCATTTAGAGCATAGAGCCTAAAGGGCCAATGACTGTAAATTGAATATTGTTCACAGAAAGCTATCAGGTTCCAATTCTTGGATCTTGGCATGGATTATCAGGAAGGGACTTCAGTCTATTCAAAAGTGAACTTATTAGAGAGAGGCAGATGAAGCCCACACACAGAAGAGGAGGAGGCAGTGTCACCAGGAAGACAGAGACTGAAGAGATGCACCCAAAGTCACAGAATGCCAGCAGCCACCAGAATGTGGAGAAGACAAGGATCAGATTTTCCCTAAAGCTCTGAGGGAGCTCCACACTGTCAGCAACTTGATTTGATCCCAGTGAAACTGATTTCAGACTTTTGGCCTCTTTGATATAGGAAAATATATTTTTATTCTTTGTCAGTTACCATGTTTGTGCTAATTTTTTATAGACACCAGAGGGAATCAATACCCCTTTCTCTATGCTGTTATACTAATGGACATTGTCTCTGACCTCTTCACACTGGCTCTAAGTAACCACAGTAAGAATTTATGATTCTTCCGACATATTTTATATGATCCACTCTGGGAATATATGTAAAGCTGCAGTTGCTCAGTCACTCAAATTATTCCACTAACTGGTTTTCTTCCTCCAGCTTCAAAATTTAACATATATAATTCATTAACATTTGTTAATAACTCAGATATAAAATTCCTGATTGCCCTTTTCCACCTCAGGTAGATCATTTTATAATTCACAATTATTTATATATATCCTTAGTTTGGTGACTTTGGCTTGGCCATTTGACATGCTTTTTCTTATAGAAAGTGAGAAAATATCATAAAAGACCTTGCAAATTTCCACCAATTCTCCTGTTCTTCCTTTCTGTCATGAATTTGGGCAAATCTCATTAAAGGCTTGTGGCAGTTTGATGCTATTATAAATTCCAAAAGGATATAAGTTATGTTTGTAAACTAGTCTGCTCCTCTGTACATGATCCCCTTTGATTGTATTTGATTCAGCTGAGATATCTTTGATTAAATTATATTAAGATTATGGCTTTGATTTGACCATGTCAGTAGAGAGTAACTCAGTTTGTCTTCACCCCTTTAGTGGGCTATATAAATGGACACTCACTCAAGAAGACAGACAGAGGAAGGCACAGGAAGAAGAGAGTTCCATAGACAGGGAAGAGGAGAGAACTTGGTCATTTCAGTCCTACCATGTGACAGAGAGGAGAAGGCTTAAACAGCTAAAGCCTCAGGGAGAGCTGAGCCATTTGCCTGATAGTTTGCTGCTGAAAAGAACAGAGCCCTGAGCAGTTGAAAAGGCCTAGATGGATATAAGCCATCCAGCCTACAGCTGAAATTGGAGGAAGCTGGGCCCATAAAGCATGAAGATGAAGAGGAAGTCTGAACCATCACAGAGATCAGCAACCATCTTACTTCAACATGTGACAACAGACTTTGGTGAGAAAACACCTCTTATGGTACCTTGAGTTGGATGCTTAGGGACTTGTAATTACAAGCCATTGCCCCAAATAAACACCCTTTATAAAACCAACAGAATTCTGGTACTTTGCATCAGCACCTCTTTGGCTGACTAATACAGGGCCTCTCCCTGATCCTGGGCCTGGAGCAAAGCAGCAGCTCAGACAGAGCTACAGTCAACCTGCAGCCTACATGTACTCTAAGTTAGTAACAAATCTTCATTATTGAAAGCCCCTTGAAGTTGGGTAGTTTCTGTTACAACAAAACTGACTAATACAGTACATTTTTGGATATTTAAATTACTTAAAATTAATCAGAAACTAGTGAGATTGCAAAATTAAAAAAGCTAATATCTCTATCCTCCAATGCTTTGTATATGAGAATTTAAAACCTTCCAAAATTAAGTTTGAAACTTGAGAATTGGAGAATATTTTCCAATGTAACTATGGCCTTTTTTTCTATTCTGCACATACTGATTACAAATCTATATGAATGAGAATGATAATGCTAATAAAATAATTATGAATACAAATTGCCTTCTGAACTCATACACTTCTTGTTCTCCAAAATTCAAGAACCAACCAGTTTTAGATAACATGTGGATACTTGTAATCTTCCCTCTACATTATACAAATTGCATTGATATATATATATTTTCTTTTTCTCGATATCAGTATCTCTCTCATTCCACATATCAATCTCTCTGCACTTTCTCTTTCTCTCTCTCTCTCCTTCTCTCTCTTTCCCCTTCTGTCTCTCTGTCTTTCTTCTGAAATCATGTTAATATCATTGAACTAGTAAGAATGTAGAAAGCTAGAAAGCACACCAGTCCCCCAATTATAAGAAACGGCTAAGTAGTCTATAAATTCATATTATTTTGAACCTGTCAGAGGGCTGAGGTCACAGAGTAACCAAATAACCTAAAATCTAAAGAAATTCAGAAATGCTTCCAAAAAGAGATGCATTATTATGAATTGACTGCCAGGGAAGAGTGTGAAGGAACACAGTTCCACCAAAGAAGCACTAATGATTCCACCCAACATTTTAATGAATCACTAAAGATCTGGAGTGAGCTGTCTGGCAGATGAAACAGAATCTTGGGGATATTGCTCCACTGGACTCCAAGATGATGGACAGTGAAGGCTCAGAAATTGTAAAGGGTCAAGGAGATAAAGGTATGACACAAACAGCATCAAATAAAGAAAGATAGCATGGTTCATTTTTAAAGGGATGTTTGGGAGCATAGCATCCTTGAATTTGCTGGTGTTGATGAGCTAATTTGCATGGATATGCTCATTAGTGTGGGATTAGCAATGGGTGTGAGATGAGCACATAGGTGATCACATGAGAGTGGATATATGAGCAAAATCAAAGCTTGTGTGACAAGAAAAAGGTGAAAAATGGATTGGGTTAGCAGTAAAAAAAATTATATTAGGGTCATATGAAAGCTTAGACTTTCATTTTTAAATTATGAAAATCATTGAAGGAATTTTATCAGAAGAATATCACAATTATATTCATGACAAGATCCAATGCTAACAAATTATTGAGTGTGCGATTTTGTGCATTGTTTGATACCACAACAAGGGTAACTGATCCATCTTGTTCATATACCATTTTAAATTGTTAAGATTTAACTAGCTGATTTCTGGGAAGATGATATAAAAATAGATAGGCAGAGCTCAACTCTCTCACAAAAACCAATGGAGGAGGGACAAAAACTTACCCAAGGAAGCTGCTTTGGGGTTCTATAGAACAGGAATATGTTGTGCATCTTCCAGGAGGAAATGAGACAGATAAAGAAGGCAAAGGAAAATGGTCAGTTACTTTCCCCTGTGGCTGGAAACCACACATATACCCCACCCTCAAATTGTATAGTCTTGGTAAAACTGCTGGCTCCCTACAGCCAACTGAGCAAGAGGCAGAATTCCCTGGGAGGAAGAGGGGTCTGGCAGTGGGTGAAGAGTGGGTGCTTTTCAGTGAGTTTGTGCAGCTCAACCCTCTTTGGATCTCAAAGAAGACCCCAACAAGCACTGAAGCAGCCCCAGGGAGAGGGAAGGTGTTTGTGATCAGGCAGGTTGTCACATCCAGACACCCAGGGAAAGACTAGAACTTGGTCAGTAAGGGGGTGGAGATAGGCACTTAAACAGACCTGCTCCACAAACTGTTAGAAGTCCAACAAGCCTAATGCAATGGGGACAGGAAGACCCAGATAAGCTTCCAGAAGCCTATAACCAGTGGAGTCAGTGGAACTCAGTGGAGGAATTCCTGCCTTGCATATATTATATCCCTGGTTTTATTCCTGGTACCACCTAAGATAAAGGATTAATGAGTACTGGCAACCTGAGAAGCTCTTTAGGGGCTGAAGAGGGTAAGTCTTTTTCCCTGGGTGGCATTTTTTTTTTGGGTTAACGTTGTTTTGTTTTTTGCTCACTGTGTTACCCCATTCTTTGTTTGCTTTTCTTTTACTTATATTTTCTGGCTTTATTTCTTTCCTTTCCTTCATTTTTCTATCTTTTGTTGCTTTTCTTTCATTCCACCTCTTCTTGTTTGACATTCATTTTTTTATTTTTCTCACTCTTTTTATCTTTTCTTCTCATCTGTTTGAATTTAATTACTTTTATATTTTTTCTCTATTTTGTTTATTGTTTCATTTTTCCTATTCCAAAATTTTATTCTTATTCCTTTGTATATTGTGCTTTTTAAACCTGTATAACATTTATTTTCCTAGCTATTGTACAGTTCCTTTTCTACCTTTTCATTATTATTATTATTATTGTTTTATCTTCTTAACTTTTTCCTTTGCTTTGGTCAAAATATTTTTTTGCAGGAACACAGTCAACAGCAAAGATATAGAATAAGAGGAAAGAAGGGCAAAAAGGAACGTAAGCACACAAACAAAAAATAAACAACAAAACAAAAACTTAGAGTAAAAAGAGAACATAACCAACCTAATAATTCCATCAAGAAAACAGATGCTTAAATATAAAAAAAAAAAAAATACAAGCCATACTAAGAAACAGGAAGGTATTGTCCAGTCTAAGGAAAAAGTGAAAAAGAGGAGGAGATGCAGAACATGGAAAAATTAATCATGAATATCCAAACAAATAACATGAATCAACTTATTGAAGTGAGAGAAGAGATAAAGGATATTATCAAGACACTGGAGGAACAAACAGAAGAATTTGTAAACATACATAAAAAGATAATGGGTCTGAAGTTGATGAATGCCACAAAGCAATAAATAAAAAACACACTGGAAGCAGATAGCATATTTGAACAGGCAGAGGAAAATATTAGTGATGTTGAAGACAGTACATGTGAAATCAGACAGATGTATGAAGAGATAGATAAAAAGAGAGAAAAAATACAGCACAAAACACAGCATACCTTGTATTAGTCTTCCAAAAGGGTGTTGATGCAAAACAGCAAAAATCTGTTGGCTTTTATAAAGGATAGTTATTTGGGGTGGAAGCTTACAGTTACCAGGCCTTAAAGCATGAGTTACTTCCATCACCATAGTCTGTTGCCATGTGTTGGAGCTAGATGGCTGCCAATATTCAGCCTTCCTCTTTCTCTTAAGGCTCCACGGTCCCAGCTTCTTCCAATATCACCTGTATGCCATAAGGCTCCCTAGCCTTTGTCTATCTCCTTGGGGTTTGATTCTCTCAAGGATGAGGCTTGCTTCTCTCCACAAGGTCAGCTGTATTATCAGGCAAAAAGCTAGTCTCTGCCATATCTGTGGAGCTCTTTCTATTCCTCTGTTCTTCTCCTGTGTGTTTACTTCCCGAGATCCAGCAAAAACCCCAAAATCAAAACTCCAACAAAATCCTCTGTTCTGCTGTGTTGTTTTCTCTGTAAGACCCCATCCACCAAGGAACTTCTGCTGTTTCTGTGGAGCTCTCTCTATTCCTCTGTGTTCTTCTGTGTGTGTGTTTACTTCCCAGGCTCCAGATCAAAACTAGAACAACAAAACCCCACATAACTTCTTTGCTTTGCTGTGCTTTGTGGTTTTCTCTGTGTATCACCACCCACCAAGGGAGTGGGGATTCAACATCCTATTGAGATGGCCCAATCAAAGCCTTAATCATTATTTAATCAAATAAAAGTGAAACCTTTGAATCCAATACAATCTAAAGTGCAATCAGGTCAGTTTACAATTATAATCCAATACCTACTTTTAGAATTCATAAATAATATCAAACTGCTACACTCTGCTCTCTGAATTCCAAAAAGACATTACAATATTCAAAAAACCTGAAATCAGTAGCAATGCTAAGTACAAAATCACAATCAGTTTAAATAAATACAGTTTGCCTTGAGGCAAATTGTCTTCTGGCTGTAGACTTCTGAAACTTACAAAATCATTTATCTGTTTCCAAAACACAGACAAAAGATAAAAATTTCCATTAACATAAGGAGAAATTGGGAGGGAAACATGAGTCATGGGTCTTCTACAGTTCAGTAAACCTGCAGGGCACACTTCATTAGAAGTCAAAGCCTGAGAGTCATCCTTAAGATGATATTTTCTTCTCCTTGGGGCCTCATGAGGATCCACCCTTTCCACAGTCTTGCCCAATGGCCATTTCTTGGTTCCACCCTCATCAAGCACCTAGGTGACAGCCAAGCTCTAGACATCACCCTCCAAGAGCAGTGGCGTGATTGCCACATTTTATCCAATCCTTGGGTTAGAGTCTTAAACCCCATAATACAGTGAACTGAAGACAACAACCCCCCTAACCTTTGGCATATAGGCTCAAACCTCTCAGAACAGCGAATTGACTGCATGGTCTACTCTATGGGGGACAGGTCCATCACTCTCAGACCTATGGGGTCATGACTTTAACCTCCATAATCTTTGGGGAATGTGCTCCACTCTCTTTGTACCCTGGGGTGACAAAACACTCCCAAACATTGGATGGGAACATTCACCCTTTTCAACTTCTGGCGCAAACTCACCCTCTCTGTACACATGGGTGGGATTCTTCTCTTGGCCCAAAATGACATCTTAATTCCAGACCGCAGCTTCCATGGTTTTCCTCTTAAAGCTGTTTCTCCTTCAATATCTCATTTCCAGGTCCTTTTAGTCCAAAATGACAGTGGTTTTGTTCACACAGCTCTCTCAAAAAGCTTGTTGGTTTAGCATGAAAGAAGCAGGGGTACAATCCATCAGACAGTAAGACTTTCCACAAGTTTTTCTGAGATAACTACATCTTCAATTCTGATTTACAAGTTCCAAGATTAGTTATGTCTTCAAAAGGAGCACTATCATCTGGGAGCTTGATTTCCAGAGGCCTGGAATTTCAAGAATCAGTTTCTGTTTCCTTTGTTCCCAACATTTCAGTCCTTAGCATATATCTCTCATCTAGCATTTTGCTGAGCTGCAAAGAGAAGCCAAGCCACATTCTATGAGTTTACTTTGGACAGATCTTCAGCTAAATGCCCAGGCTCACTATTGTCAAATTCTGACTTCCATAACACATCAGGAGTTAATCTTGCTAAGTTCTCTGCAACTTTAAAACATGGATCACCTTTCCTCAAGTTTCCGATAACAGTTTCATCATTTATTTCTAGGGAACCATAAAAAGTCCCTTTAGTGTCCTTATCCCTACCAACAATATCTTCGAAGCACTGTAGGTCTTTTCTACCAAACATCTCACAATTCCTCAAAGAAAAATACCTCTTACCCAATTATAAACAATTCCAGCATTTTAGTAATTGCAAAAGCACTTCCCCACTCTCCAGTAACAAATTCTATATTACTCAGCCAAAGGGGTGCTGTTGCATAATACCAGAAATCTGTTGGCTTTTATAAAAGGATTTTATTTGGGGTGGAAGCTTACAGTTACCAGGCTATAAAGCATAATTTACTCCCCTCACCAAATTCTGTTGCCATTTGTTGGAACAAGATGGCTACCATCATTAGCCTTCCTCTTCCTCTAAGGCTCTATAGTCACAACTTCTTCCAATATCAGCTGTAGAGCATCAGGCTTTCTAAGCTTTGTCTTTCTGCCATGGCTTGATTCTCTTCAGGTTCAGGCTCACTTCTCTCCACAAGATCAGCTGTAGACTATCAGGAAACAGATTGTCTCTATTCCCATGTCTGCCATGTCTGTGGAGTTCTCTTTATTCCTCTGTGTTCTTCTCCTGTGAGTTTGCTTCACAGGCTCTAGCTCAAAGCCCTAGCATCAAAACTCTATCAAAACTCCAACTAACTCCTCTGTTCTTTTAATCAAGTAAAAGTGAACATCTGAATCCAATATGACCTAATGTACAAACAGGCCAGTTTACAAACATAATCCAATATGTATTTTTGGAATTCATAAATAATGCCAAACTGCTACATCTCAAACAGTATACATCCTAATAGGACTGCCCCAGAACATATACTTATCAAATTGTCAAATAATCAAGACAAAGAGAGAATATTGAATGTAACAAGAGAAAAGATATCCATCACATAATAAGGGAAGCTCAATAAGATTAAGTGCTGATTTCTCATCTGAAACCATGGAGGCAAGAAGGAAGTGGCATAACATAATTATGGTGATAAAAGAAAAAACTCCCAAAATAGAATTCTCTATCCAGCAAAGCTAATATTAAAAAATGAGGGAGAGTTCAAAATATTCACAGATAAACAGAAATTCAGAGAGATTTTCATTCTCTAGGATAGACCACATAATAGGCTACAAAACAACTCTCAATGAATTCAGAAAGATTGAAATTATACAAAGTAATAATTTCTCTTACCAAAATGGAATGTAGCTAGAAATCAGTAAGGGGCAGAGAACCAGATTAGGCACAAAGATATGGAAGTTAAAAAGCACAATCTTAGGCAATCAGTGGGTCAAGGATAAAATTGCAAAATAAATCAGTAAATACCTTGAAATGATTGAAATAGACAACACACATATGAAAACAAAAGGATGCAGTAAAAGCAGTGCAATGAGGGAAATTTATACCCATAAATGGCTATATTAAAAAAACAGAAACAGTTTAAATCAAAAACCTAACTGCCCACCTGGAAGAATTAGAAAGAGAATGACAAACTAATCCAAAAGCAAGCAGAAAGAAGGAAATAAGAATGATTAGCAGACCTAATCTTTTAGCAGAGCTAAAAGAAATTGTGCATAAGAAAACACTACAAAAAATTAAGAAAACCAAAAGCTGGTTCTTTGAGAAGGTTAATAAAATTAGCAAAACTTTGGCTAGACTAACAAAGAAATGGAGAGAAGATGCAAATAAATAAAATGAGAAATGAATAAGGAGATATCACCACAGACACCACAGATTTAAAAGAGTACCCTAAGAGGATAGTTTGAAAAGTTGTATTCCAAAAAGATGAATAACTTAGAAGAAATGGACCAATTTCAAGAAATGCACAAAGGGCCCACACTGATGGAAAAAATCAATGAACTCAACAGACCAATCACAAGTAAAAAGATTGAATCAGTCATCAAAACCCTCCCAACTAATAATAGCCCATGAACAGATGTCTTCACAGATGAATTCTAACAATCATTCTGGAAAGAACTAATACCAATTCTGCTTAAATTCTTCCACAAAATAGAAGTGGAGGGAAGATTGTTTACTTCATTCTATGATGCCAGCACCACCCCAGTACCAAAGCCACACAAAGCCTCCACAAGAAAGGAATTCCATAGACCAATCACTCTGATGAACCTAGACACTAACATCTTCAACAAAATACATGCAAATCATATTCAACAACACAGCAAATGAAGTATATATCATGATCAACTTGGTTTCACCCCTGGTATACAAGGTTGTTTCAACATAAGAAAATCAATCAATATAAAACACCACATTAACAGATTGAAAGAAAAAAATCACACGATCATCTCTATTGATGCAGAAAAATCATTTGACAAAATACAGCACACTTTCCTGATCAAAACACTTCAAAAGATAGGAATAGAAGGAAACTTCCTCAATATGATAAAGGGTATAAATGGAAAACCCACAGCTCACTTCAAGTGAGAGAATAGAGTGGTGGCATATGGGAAACCCTTGTATTTTCTATTTAATATATATTTAATGTAAAGCTTCTCTAAAATAAAAAGCAATTATAAAATAAACAGCAGCATTTGTGTACAACAATAATGAACAATCTGAAGAGGAAGGAAAAAATTCCATTTATGCCAACTAAAAAGAAACAAATTCCTAGGAATAAACTTAACTAAAGATGTAAAGGACTTGTATGCAGATAACTACACAACATTGTTGAAGAAAGTAAAAAAGACCTAAATAAATGGAAGAATATTCCCCATTAATGGATAGGAAGACTAAACATAATTCAGATGTCTATCCTACACAAACTGATTTACAGATTTAACACAATCTGAATGAAAATTGCAACAATTTTTTTTACTGAATTGGAAAATCTAATTATGAAATTCATTTGGAAGGGCAAGGGTCCACAAATAGCCAAAGACACACTGAGAAAGAAAAATGAAATTGTAGGAATCCTAACTTTAAGATATACAAAACGCTAAAATGGCCAAAAATGCATGGCATTGGAACAAAGATAGAAGGACTGAACCATGAACAGAAAAGGCAGTTCTGATATAGATCCTCGTATATATACTCAGCTAGTATTACAAAAGGTCACTAAGCCCACTCAACTGGGAGAGAATGGCCTCTGCAAAATGTGGTATTGGAGAACTGGATATCCACATCCTAATCAATGAGAGAGGATCACCATCTCATGCGCCAGATAAAAATTAACTCAAAATAGATCAAAATCTAAATATAAGAACAAAAATTATAAAGCTCCTGGAAGATAATGTTTTGAAATTTCTATGAGATGTTCAACTAGGAAATGGTTTCATAAACTTTACCCCCAAAGCACAAGCAATAAAAGAAAAAATAGATAATTGAGACCCCTTCAAAATTAAAACTTTTCTGATACAAAGGAATTTTTCAAGAAAGTGAAAAGGCAGCCTACACCTTGGATGAAGATATTTGGTAACAATCTATCTGATAGGGGAATAATATCCAGAATATAGAAAGAAAACCTACGTGTTAGAAATGAAAGGACAAACAAACTATTTAAAAATTGGGCAATTGGTTTGAATAGACACTTATCCAAAGAAGAAATACAAGTGGCTAAAAAGCATATGAAAAAAATGCTTAACATGACTAGCTATTAGGGAAATGCAAATCAAAAGTACAATGTGATATCATCTTCCACCCATTAGATTGGCATCTATTAAAAAAACAGATGACTGCAAGCATTGGTGAGGATGTAGAGGAAAGGGAACACTTATCCACTGCTGGTGAGAAAGTAGAATGGTGCCGCCATTTTGGAGGACTGTTTGGCAGTTCCTCAGGAAGCTAACTATAGAATGACCATATTATCCAGCAAACCTACTGCTGTTTATATACCCAGAAGAATTGAAAGCAGGGACATGAATATATATATGCACACTGATGTTATAAGTTTGGAAGCAACCCAAATGTCCATCAACAGATGAATGGATAAACAAACTGGCATATATATATACACACACACACACACAGACATACACACACACACACACATATATATATATATATATACACATACATACATATACATACATTGGAATATTACTCAGCTGTAAGAAAGAATGCAGTTTTAACACAAGGGACAACATAGATGAATCATGAAAACCTTATGTTGAGTGAAGTAAGCCAGACACTGAGGGAAAAATATTACATGACTTCACTAATATGAATTAAGCAAATTTAGCAGACTCACAGAGCTAGAGTCTGGAAGATTGGTTTACAGGATGCAGAAAGGGAGTAGAGGTTTGTGAGCTGATGCCCATATGGGCAAAATCTACAAAAAGGTAGAAGGATGTAGTTGTGCAGTAAATGACCATGATAGTGGTGCAGTGATGTGATTAGATTTAGTAGTGCTGGTCCGTGGGGGGGAGTAAGGATGGGGTTTGGATCAAACTATCCAAGGAATTGGAGGAAGAGTCACGGGATGAGCAGGTGAACTCTGGGGATTTGCAGGTCTCTGGTTAAAACTACAATGTTGGGGATGTTCTTTTGGCAAATATGACAGGGGAGGGTTAATGGTATAGAATGTTGGATATAACGACATATGTGGGAAAGGGTGCACCTTTGGAGGCTTCTGCATTATATGTAAATGTTCATTCTGGCACTATGTGTTATATTAGTAGGTGGAGACCAACACAATAAACAAGAAAATATCAAGCTCCCTTTCTGGGGAATACTACCATGCTGTCAATTAGAGGGACAAGAATCCCTCAAGAACATGGGCAATACTGAATAAAAGAAAACATACCAATATGTCAAACTCGCAATGTTTTGGCATGCAACTATGAATCTTATTCCTCAAAAATTGTAACTTAGTGGTTAACAGCAGTTCCTAGAAGCGGGAGATGGTAGAATAGAATAGATGGTACATGGGGCATTTTATGGCATTAGAATTGTTGAGCATGATCTTGCAATAACAGATACAGGCCAGTTCAAATTTCATCAAAGCCCATAAAAATGTATGATCCAAAAACTAAACCATAATGTAAATCATTGACCATGGTTAATAACAATACTTCAATCTGTTCATCCATTGTAGCAAATGTACCATCTGCATGTAAAATGTTATTAATAGGGGAGAGGAGAAAGGGAAAGGGCATTGGGTATATAAAAATCCCTTATATTCTCTATGTTACTTTTCTGTATCCTAATGCTTCTTTGAAGAGGAAATGAAAAAATTAAGACACTTTGGGAGTATATGGAAGAAAATATCACTGCACATACAAGACAACAGATCCCACAGTGATGTAAGAAACAATGTGTGAAATTAAAAAAAAAATTTTATTACTTCAAATTTAAAAATTTTTTTGGTATTTCATTGGTTAATTTTAATATTATTATTTTCCTTATTAATTTTATTTGTTAATTTTGTTGGCATAATTTTTGGAGATATTTGCTTCCCAGAAGGGTCACAACCGTGGCAGGGGAGGATCATTGATGCAGGGTTTCAGTATTAGGGGATGCGTGGGAAGGTGTTCACCTGGGGCATGATTCTAAGTCAAGTGAATATATTCACGTGTTCATGAGACATTGTCTCAGTGGGTGGAGATCTACACAATAAACAAAATAATATTGAATTCCCATCCTGGGGAGTTCTGCTACATTTTCTAATAGGACAGCAAGTATCCCTGAGTGCAATGGCAGTGCCCAATGAAGGAAGACAAACCATTAGACCAGGCCCTTGGTATTGGCGATTGTACTTATGAACCTTTTCTTGTGAAATTGAAACTTAGCCTAGTATTATATATTGCCTGAGTTACCTCCTGAAAGCCTCCTGTTTGCTCAAATGTGGCCTCTTTCTAAGCCAGATTTAGCATATAAATTCAGTACCTACCCCTAGATGTGGGACATAACTCCCTGGGATGAGCCTCCCTGGTATCAAGGGATTCTTACCAAGTGCCAACTAGCGATATATCTGGGAAAAAGACCTTCACCCAAAGGGGGAAATTGTAAATACAAATGAGTTTTTATAGCTAAGAGACTTCAAAGTGAGGCGGGAGTTCACTCAAGAGGTTATGCTCATACAACTCACAGGAGGATCTCTTTGACTTCCACAGTAAATAGTGCCTCAAATAGCATGGATCCTAAGGGCTCTTGAGACATCCAGAAACTATAAGCATGGCAGACAGCTCAGGAATTTGGCACCCTGTCATTGGAGCTTACATGTAATTTATGTGCCCCAGTGTAACAGAATTAGGCTCATTTATAGGTTATCTAAACATAGCTCTTCTGCCCCTTCTATTTGAATCTATAATTATCACTATACTTGATAAATATATGTCCCAGAGACTCAAATCTTTGTTCCAAGCATTTGCCAGTTGACACCTGAATTTCAGCAGAGATACAACACCTACAATCCAGTTCATTCGACTCACCCAGGACAGGTAACAAGGAGTTGTTGATTGGGAACTTACATCCCAAGGAACAGAGAGTGTATGCAATTACAAACAAGGTAACTCCATCCAGCTTCCCCATAGGATCTAAAGTACATTTCAGTGAGTAACAAAGTGGACATCACCATCCCCAAATCCTCAAGATTGTGAAATTAACAATGAGCTAAAGTAGACTTATTATTATTCCACTGTGGACTTATTATTATTTGAGCAATGGAAGAACACTTACTGATATAAAATCAGTGGTCTCCAGAGTTTCTGAGGATTGAGAGAGGGAAGAATAGGTGTCATATGGGGGCATTTTCAGGACATTGGAGTTGTCTTGTATGGCATTGCGTTGACAGATACAGGCCATTGTATATTTTTTCATAACCTACAAAATTTTGCAGGACAGAGTGTAAACTATAATGTAAACTGTAGTCAATAGTTAGTAGCAATGCTTCAATATGTTTTCATTTATTTTAACAAATATACCACACTATTGAGGGATGTTGTTGATGTGGGAAAGTGTGGGAAGGAGAGGGAAGTGGACATATGGGAATCCCTTATATTATTTATGTACATTGATGTTATTTAAGGCTTCTTTAAAAATAATTTTAAAAATAATGAAAAAAAATATATGTATATAAAGGTTTAACTAGCAACCAGAAAGACACTGAATGTTAACATGTACATAAAGTCAATCCCTAGATGTGGTGGGGTTCATTTACATTTTTAACATATCTAGTTCTGTGCCATTTGTCAGAAGACTTTATTTTCTCCTTGAATTGTCTTAGTTCTTTTGATGAAAATCCATTAAACATATGTGTGTGTGTTTATTTCTGGACTGTCCTGTTCTGTCTTTCTATTTATCTATCTTTCCACTATTAATATAAAGTCTTGATTATTGTACTTTTATAAAAAGTCTCCAAATTGTGTTGATTGATAATTCCAACTTTGTTCCTTTGCTAAATTATGATCTTATTTGATACCTTTTTCATTTCCTTACATATATTAGAAAAGACTACGCAATGTCTACCTACATAAAGTCACACATCAATTTATGTGAATTTCACAACAAATATAGAATAATTTAGGGAGAATTGACATATTAATAATAGGGAAACTTCCAGTTCATTAACATTAATTTCAGATGAAGAATCCATCATTCCTGCTTCCGAAGTATGTAAGTTGAACATTCACATCCTCTTGAGACAGGGTGGGCCATTGAATGTGATACATTTCACTTTCATGACAGACTGCATTACATTAAAGGACAATACACAGTAATTTTGCAGTTGTGATGGTATCATATTTTTTCTTTGAGTTGATTAAGATGGAATGCCACAAGGCTGGACCTAACCATACAAATAAGACTATACAATGTATTATTCCATTTCTATATAGTTCAAAAACACAAATATAAGCTCTGGTGTTAATATTCTGAATCTTGGCTTATCTAAGGGTGGAAGGGATGACAACATTTGTGACCAGAGATACTCACTGGCTGACCGTGTTTTGTTTTTTGGCCTGGATTTTGGTCACATAGATTAAATCTGCTTTCTTTGGAAATTAATTGAGACTATGATATGGCCTTTTTCATACAGATATTATACTTCACAAAAGGCAATTTTGAAAAAGATGCATCCAGAAATTCTCTTTGTACTACATCCCTAAATCTGCTCCTGGTCTTTCTCATTAGGATGTGGATTAAGTGTCTGGTGATGCAGCAGGTAGTCTGTGACCAAGAGGATGAAAAACACATGTTGAGTAATCTAAAAGAAGATGGAATTCTTAACAGTGTCATTGAGCTGCCATAAGCCTTAGACTCCCTAATTGGAGTTTCAACGTGTGGATAAATAAACCCCCCAATATTTTAACATTCCTTATATTCATCTATTTGTTTCTTGCAGTTGAATGCCAACACTATCTAGATACATTAGAATGTGCTGATACTTTCCAATTTTTTTTAAAAGGCCTACTAATTAAAGAGGTGCATGGGGATATAAATTGTTATAGTTACATTATTCCATAATAATCATACCAGTGATGTTTCTCTTAATCTTTTGATAACTGCTGCACATGAACAAATGCCATGAGAATATGGTAGACATCCAGAGGAGAGCTACAAATGTAAGCAAACATCAAAAATCACACCATATAGGAACAGAAACTGAATTGATATATTATTTATAAGCATACGTGAGTACTTTTTAGCATGGAAAATTTCTTCACATGCAAAGCAATATATAAATGGTGACAATCAGGAATCTCAGCTGTAACAAGAGCCCATTTCCACCAAAAGCATAATATCTATACTGATAAAGTCCATGTATGTGATGAATAATGAGGTAGGGCCATCTTGCCTGCTGGACAACAGCCTAAGGCTAATATATTTGTTCAAAAGGTTTAGCAGTATGACCAGGAAAATTCTCCTCCATTAGACTAAGAATGTGATGGAAACAAAGCCTGCAACCATCTGATGCATCACCATCTCAATTGGGGCCCATGAACCAGCAACATCAGCACCTGGAACCTCATCAGAGATGCAGACTCTAAGGCTCTATCCCACACCTGCTGAGTTGAAACCTGTCTTTTAAGTATCAATGGGTTTTTTTGTTTATACAGTAAAGCTTAGCAGCAGTGGTCTAATGTACCCAAGAGTAAATAAGGCCAGGATTTATCAGAAGCCAGGGAGGGTAGAAGCAAAAGAGGTTTTGAGAGGTTTCAAGGGCTATGAACCTTACAACTGTCATTTCTGTTTACCTTGAAAACCTTGAGTCATACAGGTTCCTTTTCTTATCATCTTGGGACCCCCAGTTGTGACAGTGCTTATCTTTATTTATCCATCAAGATCCAGCATCCCCACTCTATCCCATCAGAGAGGATATAAGCCATGATATTGGTGGGAACATTATTGGTTAAATCCCCAAATGAAAATTAAACAAATTCTCAACAACAGTAAAGTGGGATACACCACACCAATGAATAAAATAACAGAAAGGATTACCATGAAACAATGATAATGGCTGGTTTATAGCCATATCCAAAAATTTGGATATAGTCATGGAAATAAGCCTTCATAAAATAATATATAAATTATAATAGATTTTTATAAATTACACAAATAATAAAAATCAACCTATAAATAAGACTTAAGAGAGTGGTCTTACAAAAATGGGTAAGGTGTCTAGAAAAGAGCAGATGTGCAGAAAATTCAAAGGTTCTGGTTTTACAGGGCATTCATTTTGAAAATATTCAGCAAGCTGAATATTTATACTCTTATATTATACTCTTCTATGTGAGTAATGTTTTTGTTTAAAGCTATTTTTAATGTGAAGTGAGAGTAAAAAGATAAAGCATTGGGTGATATCACATATCTATTATTTTTTATTTTACTTTATTTTATTTTTTGTTTTTTATCCATTAAGATGTGGCAGCTGCTTTTTTATTTTATTTTATTTTATTTTTATTGTGGGGAGATGGGGAACATGGGAATCCACGTATCTTTTAATTTTTAGATAAAATGTGTAGAAAGAGCAGACATTTTGCTTAAAGAAATGGCAAGTATCACATATTCTGTCAAATACAATAGTGCAAAGTGTGCAACCCAGTCCTGCACCCCAATGCATATATCCCATTACATATGAACAACTAGATTTCTTACTTCAATGAGTTGATGTTAATCATCAAACAGGATTCTTTTACTAGTGACCAGAGGTTCTGAGGAGAGGAGGAGGGAAGAATAGGTGTAACATGGGGCATTTGGGGGCCAATAGAATTGTTCTCATTGATACTATAATGATGGATACAGGCTATTATACATTTTGTCAAAACTTAAAAAATTGGGCACTGCAAAGTGTAAAACATAATGTAAACCATAGACCATGGATAGTAGCAATGCTTCAATATGTTTTCTTCAATTAAGAAATGTACCACACATGAAAGATGTTGTTAATGTGGGAAATTGTGGGAGGAGAATGGATGGGGTATATGGGGACCACATATACTTTCTTTTTTTAATGAGGTTTTTAAAGGAGGTTTTAAATTTTTTTTTGTGCAATTTTTTCATTTTGAAATTATTTCCAAATTTTAGAATAGTGTGAAGAACTCCTGTATCTTTTACTCAAATTCCCCAATTGTTATTATTTTACCACATTTCCTTTATCATTTTCTCTTTTATTTTGGGAGGCTCACTGAGCTCTCAAAAGGCCACCAGATCCTCCACTCCACCCCAGTGGCAAATAGTGCCATGTGAATCCCCTATTTTTTGTGTAATATAAAACTTCTTTAAAAATGAAGTAAAATAATTATTTTCTATTGTAGTGTAATGTATGATTTAAAGTTATCTTCAGATTTAAGATCATATCTGAATTTAGCGAGGTTCCTGTTCCATGAAATGTTCAGAGGATCACAATTTTGGGCTCTGAGGCTTTCACTCCTATAATCACAGACACCTTCTATATCCCAGAAGAAATGACAATTTTAGGTCTTCTCTCCAGAATAATCTTTTCAGAGCCCTCATCATTTATTTATTCCTAAAACTTAGATGAAGGAGTTCAGCAGAGGTGTGACCACAGTGTACATCAGCGAGGCTGTTGCACTTGAGTGTGCATTTGGCGATGTAGTGGAACTAAGATACACTCCTAGGACTGTACCATAGAATAAGGAGACCACTGAGAGGTGAGACACACAGGTGGAAAATGCTTTATACTTCCCCTGAGTTGATGAGATTGCACGTAAAGAGGAAGAAATCTTGGAATAAGAGTAAATGATACCAGTGAAGGGAGAAAACAAGCAGCAGCCCAACTGCAAAATACATCACTATTTCATTTGAAGAAGGTGTCAGAACAGAAAAGCTGGATCATTAGATCAAAGTCAGAGAAAAAGTGGGGGATTTCCAAGTGGTTACAAAATGACAGAAACAACAGCATTAAGCTTTGTAACAAAGAATTCAAAGCCCTCATGGCCCAGGACCCCAGATCTAGCAATCTGCAAAGCTGAGGATTCATGATGGCCATGTAGTTCAAAGGTCACCAGATGACCACGAAGTGGCCACAGGCCATCACGACCAGGATGAAGTCATCCAACCCTGTAAAGAGCCTGGAAAAGTACATCTGGCTGAGGCAGCCTTTAAAGGTTATGACTCTTTCCTGTGCCTGTATGATCAGGAACATGTTTGGGACAGTGGTGGAGGATAAACAAATGTCTATAAAGAACAGGTTGGAGAGGAAGAAGTACATAGGCATGTGGAAGCAGGAGTCACTGATGGTGGCCAAGATGATGAGCAGGTTCCCAATGATGGTGACCAGGTACATGGGAAGGAACAGTCCAAAGAGGAGTGACTGCAACTCTGGATACACTGAAAATCCCCAAAGGAGAAATTCTGAAATTCCTGTATTATTTCCTGGTTCCATGTGCTTGACGTGACTAACTAGAAAAAGAAAAATAACAAGACTAATTTTTCAAACAGTCAACCATTAATAACCTATCTGTAATTTGTATTTTGGAGTAAGGAAATTAATTTCTGAATTTGTTTATCAAATCTAAACAGGGATCACCATCTCTGATTAGCAATTCCTTCCCTACTTTCAAAATATTCCCCAGTCTGTCATGCATTGTAAGTTTTTATGGAAACCCATTCATTCATTTGTGGAATGAATATTAACTCCAGCTCTTCTGCAGACACTGACTAAGCAATGGGAATAAAGTATTGTAAACAAAAGCTACCTGTAATCTGAAAATGGAGATAGAGATCTTATATACATGCATATATATATTTATGTAATATTAAGAGATTTATAATATGTTTAGGTTCAAGAGAGTATGGGATTGGTGAGTGCAGGTTTTGTAGGGCAGAAAAGTCAGAAATTCAATGCAGATAATGTTGATCTCCTTCACAGAGATGCACACTGGAAATTCCAATGAAAGTAATGATAAAAAGTCCCCAGAAGATGGATACCTGAAATAGAGATAGAAATTCTTTTTTCTGACTAATGAAATCCTCAGTGTTTCCTTTAAATTTCCATGGATTGGATAAGAAGACTCCTGTGATTGCTGAAAACAATCTCCATTTCTGATTGTAGATGCAATCAACCATAGATGGAATCAACTGACTAATGATTTAAATTCATCTTAGAAACATCCTCACAGTAACAATCAAACCAGTGCTCGCTTGGTCAAACAGATGCCACCATAACCCAGAGAAGTTGACACATGAAAATAACCATCAAAATGCAAACTTAATAATCTTACCACCAATACACATCTCTTTAAATGACACTTAATTTCTAAATAAAGTCAATAACATAAACACACTTTCACCTTCCTTAACTCAACTGTACTGCATATGACTGGAAATGTACTAGCACTGTCTACAGAAGAGGATGCAAGAACTTAGGTAATATTAATTATTAGCCTTTATATCTTATAACTTAAATACTATAACATAAAATTAATACAGTTTACTTAATATAACATAAGGATAAGGGAGAGAGAAAACCAAGATATTTGCTTTACATGTATATACAAATATACCCGAAAAAAAACAAGGAAGTAATAACTCCTTATTTCTGGAACTGGTTATGTGCTCTTATCTCATATTTCAAACTATCTCCATCTTCTACCCATTCCATATTCACAGTACCCTCAGCAAGCATCTCAGCTGGTCATGTCTGTTTGTCTGTTTTAATGACCCAGTTCTTCAATCCTGACCAAGTTGGGCTTTAGTAGTCTTCCTGGAGTGGATTGTTGCAGTATTCCAATGACTTTAACCATGTAGCATGGTAGAATTAAGGCATACCCTATAATCTGGATCATTCTGCACCCAGTACAGTACCTCCCTTCTTTGCCAGTTGATTCTGAGGTATGAGGACCCCAAAGTGGTCTGTTCACAATCATGTCACCCAGTTCAATGGAAAAATTGTTGTGTCTCCTGGTGGGAACACTCTTCCTTTTCTAAAGAAGACCTCTAGCCCAGCAGAGCATAAGGTCAAAGATAAATTAAGCAACCATTTTCTAATGAATCAGTAAGGGTAATAGTGAAAGGTGCCACTCCCATTTCCATACCTTATTTCCTGGACCATGAATACTGCCTATGCAAGGAACAGCACTATACAGTGGTTGCTGATTTAGAGCCTCCTCGAGAATATTGCCTGAAATTTCTAAGTATTGCTCCCCAGCTACTAGAATCCCATTCCACCATTCAATCAATCCAGCTACCTCAGCATGGTTAAAAAAAAAAAAACTGTGAATTTCATGAGCATTTAATTTGCTGTGAAGTGCATTCCTTGATCAGAAGCAATTCTGGGTAGGATAACATGATGGTGGATAAGACATTCTGGAAGCCCACAGATGGTAGTTTCACAGAAGCACTGAATGCAAGGAAGGCAAATCCATATCCACAGTACAACTCTATTCCTGTAAGAAAAAAAACATTGCCTCTTCCATTATGAAAGCAGTCTAATATATACAACTTGCCACCACCTAACAGGCTGATTACTTCAGGATATGATGCCATATCAAGGACTGAGTGTTGTTCTCTGCTGCTGGCATATTGAGCACTAAGCTATGGGTAAGCCTTGGTGAGTTGAAGTCCATGTTGTTGAGTCCATGCATAACTTCCATGCCTACCACCTTGGCCACTTTGTTCATGATGCCACTGGCTAATGAGAGAAGAAATCATTCTGTCCACAGATTATTAAAACTCTCCTCTACTAAAGTGAACCTCTGGTGAGCATTCATTTGAGACTCAAATACCTTCCTGTTTTTTGCCCATTCAGAAAGAGCTATCCACATACTTTTTCCCCAAACCTCTTTGTCACCAGTTTTCCAGGCATGTTCCTTCCAAATCTCTGATCATTCAGTCAAATTACTGGCCACAGCCCAGGAATCAGTATATAAATGATATATGACTGGCTATTTATCTTTACAAGCAAAATGAATAACCAGGTTAACTGCTTGAAGTTCTGCCCACTACTAGGCTTTCCCTTCACCACTACCCTCCAGGTTTGGCTTAGAAAGGATCTGGAGTGCTGCAGCTTTCCACTTATACATGGCAACTGTGTAACATGCAGAGCCATCTCAAAACAAGACCAAAATTTTCTTTTTTCAGTCAATTGGTCATAGGGATTTCCTCATGAGTCCATCACTGATGCCTGGGAAACAGAAAGCAATGAGGTGGGAGTGGGGGCCAAGGGCATTTGGTGCACTTCCTCCTGAAACATACTAGTGCCATCAGGGCCAGTATGATCTAGCTCTCATATACAGCAGTTCCATTTTGTGATGGAGTGCAGTTGTGCAAACCCAAATTTATGGAATCAGAAAATACCCAGCTCAATAGGGTCTCCTGGTACCTTGGTGGCCCATGGTTAAGCAAGTGTTCAACTTCTACTAAGACTCAGTATCAGGGCCAAAGGTGTTTTGCAAAAGAAGAGTAGTTATCTACTGTGTATGAAGGTATTTCGTCCAAATACCTTGGGGTCTGTATTGTGATTCTACCATAAGGTTATGTCAAAGGCTCCAAATGGCCTCTCTATTTACCCCCAAAATATACAATACCATTGAATCATATGACCCAAGTGGCAGAGCAGCTTATATGGCAGCCTGAAATGTTACATAGCCTCCTCTGGTCCAAGTCATCACTCAAAATTAGCTGCTTTTCAGGTCACTCTGTGTATGGGCTGGAATATCACGTACACATAAGGAAAATGTTGCCTTCAAAATTCAACTTTGGAATTTTTGGTTGTATGAAGAGCCAGATGCAACAGCTTACCCTTCACCAGAGAAGGGATGACTCAAGATGTGCTGTATCACTGGATACCTCAAATGTCAGTACACTCGATGGTGCCATCTCCTTTCTCTTCTATGTTCCATTTTGGTCCAGATTTATCCTGTGACTTTCTCTGTGTGGTCTTCTCTATATGGTCTCCAGTAATAGGATTAAGACCCATCTTCATTCAGTTTGCTATATCTTAACTAAAAATATCATCTTCCCATGATCCTGTTTAAATGGGCTCACACTCAGAGGAATGGATGAAGATTAATAACATGTTTTCTGGGGTACATAATTCAACCTGACACACTAGGTTCCAGGGATGGGTTAGTTTACTTAAGAAGTGATACCATATTTGGAACAACAGCTGCAATTGGAATCACAACCTGGTTAAGTTTACAATAATCCATGGCATCCACTGAGATCCATCAGTTTTCTGCACAGGCCAAATAGGAGTTGTGAAGGGGATGCAGTGGGAATGCTTAACCCTACTCCCTTCAAGTCTTTGATGGTGGCACCAATATCTGCAGTCACTCAAGGAATACATTATTGCTTTTGTTTCACTATTTTGTCAGTTAAAGGTAGTTCTGGTGGCTTCCACTTGGCCTTTTCTACCATAATAACTCTCACTCCACAGATCAGGGAACAAATGAAGACTTTCTATCAGTTGCTGAGTATTTTATTTCAATTGTACATTCTAGAATTTGAGAATTAGCCACAGAATGAAATTAGTAGCCAACTGTAATCACTGAAGAGACAAACCTGAGCAAAAACTCCATTGATCACATGACCTCCATTAGCCCCTTCTTTTACTGTGGGATCACAGTGACATTTTGGGTATCATAGAATTCATGTCAGTTAAGAACCAGCATCTAATAATCCAAAAGTCCTAACATTTCTGTATTCCCAAAAGAAATTTCACCTTGGTAAAAGGTTATTGTTCTATTTTGGGATTGGTGGAAGATTAACAGTATAAAATGTTTGGCAGTACAGTGGGCTCCTTCCTCATATATCATAGTCTTTGCTGTGTCAAGGACATCTGGGCCTGTAAGCTGTCCCAAGTCTGGGAATTTATTGAGTAGCCATGATTTTGTGAGTGTATGTGATTCAAGTTAGGCTTTTGTTCACTAAACCTAGAACACTTTTCCTTATAAATATCAAGTCAGAATTTAATAAAATGCCCATCCATTTTACTTCTAGGTTCCCCAAGATCAAGTAGTCAATGCCACATATCTGTCAGTCAGATCAATCTGATTACAGCTTTGAATTTGTTATCTATTTGGGTAGCCACACCTACCTGGTCTTTGGCAATTAAGTGCTGCCACATGTCTTCTGCCCACTCAGAATCCAATTATCCCTATTGTGTTTAAGGATCCAAGTTCAGTGACAGCATTCCCACACTGATTTCTGATATACACATAAAAGTGACCACAAGGCCCTTCAAGGATGATGGAGCTGCTCTCACAATTTATTCCTCACAATTATGATGAAAGGTTTGACGTCTGGACACTCCTTGGGTGAGTGAGCAGGTCTTACATAATGAATCCACTCCAACATTCCAATCTTTCTAAGCCTTTGAGTCCCATCCTCTACATTATACCAGAGCACTTCTGGCATTTCAACTGCATTTCACATAGGCCACTATTTGTCCATGCTTCAGCCAATCAATGGAACAAACTGATACAGTCCTTCTAACTCATTGAGTTACATGATTGAATCCAGAATCTCTCCTATTGATAAGTGGGACCTTATTAATAAATTTAGCCTGATCCAACTTTTTGTTCCTTCCACCATTATCCCACACACTTCATATCCATTCTCACATGTATTCCCTGGAATTCTGTCTGTACATTGGAAAACTCATGCAGTTCTTTTGGAGTGCAGCACACTTGGTACTTCAAATTTTGAGAATTATTAGGATTTCAGGGTAGTTATAGGGCTGGAATAAAAGTGGGGTGATGGCAGTGGTTCATGAGTGGGAACTGTGTCTTGAAAGCCCACTGCCCCATGAGGTTCCACTACAGTTACATCTTGTGAAAAAGGGTTATTCTCTTCAACTGTCTACAGGAAGACTGATTCCTCAGGGCAGACTGGAGGAAAGGTGCTGGATTCCTTTGAGCAGAGCAGTACAGGTTTATGTGGCAAAGAACATTTCCCACCATCATCACCCGTATGGCCCTATTCCAATTTTCAGGATGCCATTCCATCCTGATGAGTGCCCTTACTTTAACAGCAGACAGCCTGCATATTGGTAAATGAACTTGTGTTGTAATTCACCATTCACCTAATGAGACTAAGCAGCTGGTTTTCAAAAATCTAAAGCCTGTAGCTACAAAAACTAAGAGAGTCCTTCAAGGCACAAATAGCAACTTCTATGTCCTTCAGGTGGTGCTTGAGATGCAAACTTGAATATTCCAATAGGGTGTGGTAAGTTGGTGGAGGCATGTTCCATGGGAAATCTACACATGTGCATGATAGTTTTGTACGTTAACAAGCTTTGTAGTAAATATATATATATATTTGTCCTTCTTGTCCATACTGTCTAGTATGATTGTGATATAATGAACTAAATATATTATGTAAACTTGTGGAATTAATAATTAGAATATAGATCACACGAAAATGGAGAATAGAGAATGGAAGTTTGATGGGTTATCTGTGCAGAATTGGTTGAAAAGCTGTTTGTAAATCTTTGGAAATGAATGGAAATGATGAGAGCACATAATGGTGTTTGTGACTAGGAGAGTCATTACATGGGTATGACAGTGGTTGAGAGGGAAAGCCTAAGGACATTTATATTACTAGAAAGAAAACTAAAAAATGTAACATGGGACTGGATAACATAGTAAAACCTCATGTAAAATACAAAAATGGGTGATATTGCATACATTAGAGTGGTTATATAAAATATAAATACAAATAAACTAAAGCTGGTTTTCAGAAATCCCAAGCCTGCTACAAAAACTAGGAGATTCCTTCAGGGCACACACATAGAAACTTTCATTTCCTTCAGATGGTGCTTGAGATGCAAACTTGAAACCCTGACGTCAATCGTTAACAATTTTATCTATCACATTTAGGAAGAACTAAACTTTATATTTTTAAATACATAAATTTGAACTTCATAAAACTCAGTTAAAATATCAAATACACTGTCACTCAGAGGTTTATCTCCCATGAACATTTGAGTAACAATATCCAGTTGTGATATATTTTAAATCTCTATTGCAGTTTCATGTCATGGAATATCAGTGTTTTCTTGATCATTACTTAATGTAGTCAGCTGAGACAACCATTTGAAAATCCCAAAGCAAACTCAGAAATTTCATCCTTAAAATACTGTTTCTCAAAAAGCACTCCTTGTATGAAATCTGTATCAGAATTCCCAAGAAATACAGACTTGTATTTACTATACACTTTGGCTTCTACAACTATGGAGATTAGCAAGTCTGAATTCCATAGGGCAGGCCATAAGTTAGATATTTGATTAAGGTGACTTCAGATTCCCCAGGAGAAGCTGCCTGTCTGGAATAGAGATAGAAATTCTCCTTCTGACTGCTGAAATTCTCAGTTCTTAGAAAATCTTCCTGACTGCTGAAATTCTCAATTCTATTCTGAAGGCCCCAACTGTTTGGATGAAGAGACTTATCCACTTAATGAATGCAATCTCCTCTGTTGATTTTAAATCCTGGATGAAATCAACTGACTAATTATTCCAATCCATGTACAGAATATCTTCATGGTGGGAAGTATAGGTGTAATATGGAGGCATTTTCAGGACATTGGAATTGTCCTGCGTGACACTGCCATGATGGATACAGGCCATTATACATTTTGTCAAAACTTATAATATAGTGTTTGTCACAATGTAAAAAATAATGTAAACTCTACTCCATGGTTATTAGCAATGCTTCAATATGTGATCATCAAATGTAACAAATATACCACACCCAGAAAAGATGTTGTTAATCTGGGAAGGTGTAGGATGAGGTATATGGGAATCCCCTATAATTTTGATGTTACATTTATGTAATCCTGTTTTCATGAGTAGCTTTGTGTCCATATTCTATATTGTAGAAGACACTTATTGGAAGTTATGACCTAAAATACCCCTGCTGTGATGACTGTGCAAACCAACAAATATGCATAGACCTAGTCAAAGAGGCACATGCACACACAGACATACATATAAAGAGACATATACAGACAAATACAAAGACAGACACACAGACACAATTATACAGACATACACACACAAACACACACAGACATGGGCACACACAGTAAAATACAAGCACATGCAGAAAGACATACATGCACACTCATGCAATCACACAAAGACAGAGAAACACAGAGACATTCACCCAAAGAGAGACACAGACAAACACTGCAAAATGGTTTCCTGGTGCCCTGTTGATAGAATGATTTTCTTAACCCCAGAAAATCCAAGTAAGCCATGAATGAGTACAGTTCAAGCTGCCAACATATTATTTCCCCAAAATATTTAGGAATGGTACACAGAAATTCCAAAAACTTCATACATATGAAAAGTAGGGGCTTAGTTTTGGAATGGAAATTCTCTGCTCTGTATTTAAAGAACGTAAAAATCTGCTATATAGGTAGAGAGAAGGAAACGAAATGTACCTGATGGAAAAAAATTATACTCTTTAATCGCCTCTAGGAGCTGTGATAAAGAAATATTCCTTAGTTCTGGTGAATTCCTACCTTGATAATATACCATGGTATCCAGAAAAACTAGTAAAAGAGCAAAACCCAGTTTATCCAAAATAAAAGTAGTAATATTTTCACCGTGTCAAATCATAATACAGTTTGAACACCCCAAGAGTAAAATGAGCTAAGGGAACAAGCCAAGTTTTCACACACACAAAAAAACCAGAACAAATTACAAAAATGTTGGAAATTTTTTATGGGAAGTGGTAGAAGATTTTCAAATGATATTAAATGCAAAAAATATTTTGAACCAAAGAAAATTGATTTTGAAACTCAGACTTACCATTATATTATCTCTTGAAATTTTATAGAAATCAAAGATTTTAATTCTTAAAACAATCATCTGTATAGGGGTGATTTTGGTATGCATCCTCCTGAAATCATTAAGATGATGAATCAATATCTGTAAAAATATTAGCATGGTTCCTTCCTGTCAGTGAATTAATGGTTATCATAGGTAAGAAGATAAGGCTAAATTTTCCTCTACTTCTCAAATGTCTCATTCTTTCCAAATAAATCCCCAATCCAGTGTTCTAATCTCAGTTCCTTAGGATCCCTTCCAATAATCAAAGACTCTGCACCCCTCTAAATTATGGAGAGGGTAAATGTGGCCTGTTGCCAATTGACAACAAAGAATGTTTTCAGGTGATGGCAGAAGGTGATGCGAATATAGAAATAGATCTAACCACAGAAGACAATGAGTAGAATAAAGGGAACAGTGTGTGAAACCAAGAGGACAATATGTATTAAACATTAATTTTTATAATCATTAATGCAATATGTATAAACATTAACCATTATTAAACATTAAATTTAAAAAACAGGGCTATTTAAGTTTGAAAGGCAACAGCTTACCTTGGAATATATGATAACACATCTCCCAAATATATCAGAGTTAGACTCATTTATAATTTGCAAACACATGGCTCTTCTGCCCTTTTTACTTGAGCCAATAATTACCACTATATTCATTAAATATATATGCCAGAGAATTAAATCTTCAGCTTGTTAATATGCCAGTTGAGCCCTGAATCTCAGGAGAGTTGTAGCCAGCACCTATTCTGCAGTACATCAGACTCACCCAGGACAACTAACTAAAGAATGATGACTGACAACACCCATCCCCCAAAACAGAGAGAAAGTATAACTGCAAGCAAAACAGTTCCATTCATCTGCCCTATGGGATCTAATCGCCATCTCTATCAGAAGCCAAGTGAACACCACCATATCAAAATCTCATGATTGAGGAATGAACATATATAAGGTGGAATACAATTATGGATCAAAGTAGATGTATTATTTTAGTAATGGAAGAATTGTAACATTGGTGTAAAGACAGTGGTCACCAGTTGTTCTGAGGGTAGGGATAGGGAAGAATAGGTATAACAAGAGGCATTCTGGGGACTTTGCAATTGTTCTCTATGAAAATGCAATGAGAGTTACAGCCCATTTTCTTAAAATCTACAAAATTATGTGTTGTATTATTTAAACTATAGTGTAAACTCTAGATAATGGTTAGTAACAATGCTTCAATAAGCATTCATCAAATGTACCACACTAATGAAAGATGTTGTAACTGGGGGAGATTGTTTGAGGGGAAGTGTAGGGTAGATGGGAATACCCTAATTTTTACTGTAACATTTATATGATCTAAAGCTTCTTAAAAAAAAAAAAAGAAAAAAAAGGCAATGGGAGAAAAATAATATATAACAGTGGTAGATTGATTTGACCACAGAATAGGTATAAAGTTTCAAACCATGCCTCTAAATACATCTACACATACATAAAGCAATTAAAAAGGAAAGAAAGAAAGAGAGAGAGAAAGAAAGAAAGAAAGAAAGAAAGAAAGAAAGAAAGAAAGAAAGAAAGAAAGAAAGAAAGAAAGAAAGAAAGATTAATGAAAATGCTACAGTTCTGTATTTGAAAAGTTGCAATCAAACCAACAATAAAATGCTCAAGATTGGGGAAGGAACAATTGACTAAAGCACACTTATTATTGTTTTATTATTATACATTACTATTCTAGTGAGGGAAGAGCTTTTATCATTGAGGTTCTGAGAGGAGGGAGAGGGAAGAATAGGTGTAACAAAGGACATTTTGTTGATATTGGAAATGTTCTCCATGATAATGCAATGACAGATACAGCGCATTTTATCAAAATCTATAAAATTGTGCAGTGCAAAATGTAAACAATAATGTAAATTATAGAACATGGTTATTAAAAATGCTTCAATATTTGTTCATCAATTGTAACAAATGTACCACATTAATGAAAGTTGTTACTGGGGGTACATGTGGGAGAGGGAAGGGTGGGGACTATGGGAATACCTTATATTTTTACTGTAACATTTATGTGATCTGAAGCTTCTTTAAAAATAAAAAAATATAACTAATAAAAAAAAAACAAAGCAAAAAACAAAATCAATAGGAGAAATGTAATATATATCACTTGTAGATTTATTAGACCACAGAATATGAATAAACTTTCACACAGTGCAGTTAAATGCATCTTCAAAATTGCAACATTAATGTGGAGCCAGTGGTCACTGGATGCTTTTGGGAGAGGGAGAGGGAAAAGCAACTGTAATACAGGGGCTTTTGGGACTTGGGACTTATCCTGAGTGACATTGCAATGACAGATATAGGCTATTTTACATCAGCATATAACATTCAGAACTGTGTGGGAGAGAGTGTGGTCTACAATGTGAACTATGGTCCATGCTTAGTGGCAAAGCCCCAGGATATGTATATCCATTGCAGGTGATGAACCATACATGTCTCCAGGGTGCTCAGGATTCCTGCTATTTGGGGTAGTATCTACATTGGCAGTCAATGAAATCCTGCTGAGATGTGCATGAGCGTAACCTCTGATATGACCTCCAGATTTACTTTGAAGTCTCTTAGTCATATAAACTCATTTGTTTTTACCATTTCCCCTTTTGGGTCAAGGCCTTTTGCTGGTTGCATTGCTTTTTGGTCCTTGGTATTAATCCTTTAATGAAAATTTGCATTTTAAACATATTCAAGTATATAATTCACTGGTGATTCTTATATGCACAGCAGGTGGCTATAATCAATGTCATTTAGCTAAACTGTTTCATCACCTCAAACAGAAACTCTGCATACATAAGAAATGACTGCTCCCTACCTCGGTCCCTGGTAAGGTATTCCTATCCACATCAACACATTTCCTATAAGCAAGAACATACCTTATGTGTTTTTTCATGCCTGACATTCCTCTCTACATGATGTATTCAATATTCATCAATGTTGTAGCCTGCATCAGAAGTCCTGTCCTATTTGGTGATGAATAATATTCTATTTAGTGTATAAGTCACATGGGGCAAAGAGAAGATACCTGGGAACTGGCCATGTTCTGTTGTGGTTTAGTTTCTGGTTCCATGGAATATATACAGTTTTTGAAAATTCATTGAGCTTTTCCTATGTGTGTTTTACTAAAAAAATAGAAAATTTTAAAAATCTCATCTTGCACATCCCTTTATATAACTTCTTTGATTTGCATTCTTTCTGAATATATATGACTTTCATATTTATAAATGCAGAAGTTATTCAAAAATAAAGGGAGAGGTGAACCTGTGTAGCTCATTAGTTGAATGCCTGCTTCCCTTTATGAGGTCCCCAGCTCAATCTTCAGTACATCCTACATTAATTAATTGAGTAATTAAGTAAGTAAATAATACAAAAGGAGATTTAACAACTTTGCAACTTTCCTAAGCTGCCATACTCTCCCTGGACTGCCTAAATTCAGACATGTGATGTGTGGATGACTGAACCAAAATTTATTTATGCCACTATTTTGATGCCTTTTCTGTTAAGAGCAACTGAATTCTATCCATAAGTAGATGCACTCTTCTTGATACATTTTAGATTTATTGTAACATTTCCCACTAAGAAATGAACCTCAACAGGATAAAAAAATAGTTAAATGCCATGTGTATTTTGCAATAATCACACAATGATAGTTCATGTTATTCTTTGATGACTGCTGCACATGAATGAATGTCTTGAATAATTAGAAAACATCCAAGATAGAACTACTAGAATGAGGCAAACTCCAAAACATGCCATGGGGGCTAGATAAAAAAAAATCAATGTGTTATCATGCATAAGATTCAGATAAGTGGTCATGAAACCTGCATAGGAAGCTGTGAAAGATCATTGCTCAATTCATGAGGTCTCTGCTGGTAATCCTGGAGTTTCCAAGGACTCCTCAACCCTCTCACTCAGGAAGAGGGCCATATCCTGCAAAATGAATGTACATATTGCCTCTATCTCTTATCTTTTTGGTGTGTGTGTCTCTGTTATATATTAAAATTTCAGATGTGACATGAGACCACTTCCTGGGTTCCCTGCTTCCAGGACTGACCAGCCCTACATTCTGCCTGGTGAACACACTCAGAACACACTTTCAACTGAGAGGGCTGCTGAAGAACACCATCTGCTGGACAAACAAGGAAATGAATGTGAGGAAATTAAAAATAAATGTGTAAGAGAATTTTTTTCTAGACTTTAAAGACTTCCTCCCCAAGACCCTTGGAAGTGGGTCTACAACCTATTCCTGAGTCCAGGGCCTAGATTTGAACAACTAACAGGGACAAAGAACCACATTAACATACAACCTCCTTCCAATCAAACCCTATTTTTAGAGAGAGATTACTGAGCATCAGAGTAAACTCTCCATCATAATCAGATGCCTAGACATAAGCAAAAATTTACAAGAAATACTAAGAAAATGGAAGAAGTGGCCAAAGGAATATGTCAAAGCCCCAAATGAAACACAGGGTTTGAGTCAACTAATCAATGAGATTTATACAAATTTCTGAAATGAAATTTGACCTGAACAGAGCAAAATTTTATAATTTCATGGAAAAAAATTCAAAAACTTTTCCATGGAACACCCTGTCTACAAACTCCCAAGATCAGGTTATAAGCCTTAGGACTTTGTGAAAGAGAGCAAAACATGTAAATGAAATACCAAATGTTTCAGGCATGATCACCATGGATGGGCCTATGTCCAGGAAAGCCCTAACATGTAAGAGAACCAAGGTAGTCCAAGTTAAGACTTGCCAGCTGACTCTAGACCCTTGAAGAGCTTGGCAGAGGTCAACACAACTCAACACCATAGGTTCATCTACAGTATTCAAAGAAATATGTTAAACTTTTGGGGGGGATTGCTTTATGTGCAGCACTAGCTAACTGACACAATAATAATTGTGAGTAGTATTGAGAGCATTAAAGACAATCAACTGTTTTTTGCATTGAGCCTTCTTACAGATATTGGAGGACAGCATTACTGATCATTCTTTTATTCAAGAATGCTTTGGATAACTAACAATTAAAAGTGTGTACCTTTTTGAGTTCTTTCCAGGTAAGCACTAGATGTTGTAAGGCATGAATTTTATGCAGGATTACCAAGTGACCTTACTAAGAACCTTCCATTCTAAGAGGAATTATTGCACATAATTTCAAGATCTCCACAGGTCATCCTTTAATCATGAATGTTGAGTATGGTTTTGAACAAAATTGCCAAAAATTTGTTAATAGATTTTTCATTCCCATGGTCTTCACAGTGTATATCAAAATTTGGAAAAGAGGCAGGTATTTTGTTTAGAGTAACAGAAAGAGTCTTATTTATGTCACAATAAAATAACATAGAAGATGAAATCCAATCCTGCACCCATTGCATAAATCCCAGAAATATGGATTCCAAGATTTCTTACTTAGTGTGTAGTTGTGAATCATCCAAAGAATTCTTTACTTTAGAAACACAATGTCTGACTGGATGGGTTACTTCATTTTATTTAAGTTTGTGTATGCCTAAGGTAGTTTTTTGTTCCAGAGAAAGTTCATAGAGTCACAATTTCACACTCTGATGATTTTTTTTAATTTTAAAGAAGTTTAGATTATATAAATGTTACATAAAAATTATAAGGGTTTCCCATATGTGCCAACCCCAACACCTACCACAATTTCCCACATTAACAACATCCTTCAACTCAGGATATAAACATACTACCTTCCCCTTGGCATGGAACATGACTCCCAGGAATGAGCCTCCCTGGCACAGAGGGATTATCTCCAAGTGCCAACCAGCAATGCATCTGGAAAAAGGCCTTGAATAAAAGGGGGAAATATTAAATACAAATGAGATTTTATGGCTAAGATATTTTAAAGTGAGTTGGAATGCCTTCCAGAAGTTAAGCCTTTGCATGTCTCAGCAGGTTCTCATTGAATGCCACAGCAAACAGTGCCTCAAACAGCAGGGCTCCAGAAGGCTCTAGAGATATCTAGGCACTAAACAAACAGCAGACAATCTCAGGAATTCAGAAAATTGTCTGTGGGCATTAGTTTAGAATTTATTCTCCCCAGGGTAAGAGAGTTAGATTCATTTATATTTTCTCTACAAATGGTTCTTCCACCCTTTTAATTTGTTCCTATAATTAGCACTATACTTGTTAATCATATGTCCCAGACACTTAAATTTTTGGTCTGTTCATGTGCCGGTAGAGACATGAATCTCATTAGAGTTTCAATACCTACTCTCCTATTCATTGGGCTCACCCAGGACAGCTAACAAGGAGGAAATGATGTACAATATCCATAACAAAGAATAAGGAGTATCTGCAACTTCAAGCAAGATAGTTCCATCTATCTGCCCCAGGTGATCTGAGTCCCTCTCAATAAGAAGCTAATTGGGCATTACCATCCCCAAATCCTCAAGTTTGGAGAATCAACAATGGACTAAAGTAGACTTATCATTCTATTATAAACTTATTAATATTCCAGAAAGGGAAGCAATTTTATTATTGTTATAAAGGAAGTTGTCCCTACAAGTTCTGTGGAGAGGGAGAGGGAAAGATAGGTGTAATATGAAGGCATGTTTGGGATATTGGAATTGTCCTGCATGACATTGCAATGATGAATACAAGCCAGTATATATTTTGTCATAACCTACAAAATTGTGAATGACAGAGTGTAACCTATAACATAAGTGCTATAGTCCACAGTTAGTAGCAATGTTTCAATAAGTGTTCATTAATTCTAACAAATGTATCAGGCTCTGAGGATTTGATCCTTTGAATCACATGCAATTATGTCAGCCCCAAGAAAAATGACCAACCTTTGGCTTCTCTAGAATGAATCTCTTCAGACTCTTCATTTATTTATTTATCAGAAGGTTGATTATGGGTTTCAGCATGGGTATGACCAAGGTGTACCTCAACAGAGCTGGAGCATATGCATTGTGCATAGCAGAAAACTCATGTATGCACCATTATGCATACAACAAAATAAAGAGACAAGGAAGGTCAGACACACAATGTGAGATTACATATGTGGAGGGCACAATCTTACAACAATAGTAAAGGATCCCAGTAAAGGGCCAAGAGCAAGAAGGCTAGCTGCAAAGTA
>JAQZBX010015879.1:0-13644 GCA_029593785.1 Cabassous unicinctus
AAAAAAAAAAAAAAAAGTCTTTATTCAGAACCTATGCAGTCTCAAGATAGCCAAGTAAGGTCACTCTGCTTAGCTGAAAGTGAAGATTTCTTAGAACTGATAGTTTTACAATTAATTATGAGATAAACAAACTCTGGCAAAATACATTGGTTGGTTGGTATTTCAATGTACATATGTTAGGGATGAGGATGAGATTAAAAGCAGAACAGTATCTCTGGGCATAGGTGATGAGCTTTCAGCTACCTGTAGCACACAGGCTCAGGATCTTAGTATATATTCTAAACCACCCCAAGAGCAAATGCCTATCCGTAACTCAGGAAATGAAATTTAAAAAGAGAAAATGGAAGTGAATCTAACTTACGTTAAGTAGACTTTCAGAGCTCACTCACAATTTTCTATAAAGCATACTTCTCATATCTGAATTTCTCAGACAATTCATTAATTACATAAGGACCTCACTGAGCAGGTTGCTCTGTACACACCACTATATTTTCAGAAAACAGAGATTATAAATAGTAAGTGATATATATCTCCAAGTATTAAGTAAGATGCAGGTGTCTACATAATACGGCATAACAAATCCTTGGGAAAACAGGGCTTTCCTGTAGCAAAAACAGATCTAATAAAAATTTATAATTGTAGCAACATATATTACCAAATTGAGGGGTTGAGAGAAGGAATTAGTCTACAGCAGGTTAAGCAATTCTTCATCAGCTATATAAGTGTTTCCAGAATATGCACGAGAAATACTTCACCACTAGGAAATCTTCCTACCACCACTAACTTAACTATTTCAAACAGGTTGGAATCCAACTCTACTCTCCTTTTGGATTATTAAGCCTATCTCCAGAGTCCACAAAGCACATGGACCGTCAGCAATGCTTGAGAAACCAACAGGGAAAATGTAAGAAAAGGAAATCATAAGGACTAATCAGTGTACAGGGAGCAAACAACAAATTCGGCCAAAGAACATCCTGCATTTGATAACAGTTACCTATAAAACTAACAACCGATTAAATTTATTAGAGGATACAAGGAAAATGGAAGATACTGTCCTAGCTTCTTAACTTTTAATCCAGTTGAAGGGCTATAACATATAGATTAATTACCACTCCTCTTTTCAAAACTCTCCAGGATTACTAATCTTATTCAGAATCAAAGCCATCCCTTAAGCAATAAGCTCTGAGGCCCCACATGGACTAGACTCATATCTCTGACCCCATTTCTGCCACTGTCCCCCTCACCTATTCTGTACTAGCCAAAAATTGTATGAAAAAGTGTTCAATGTAATTACTTTTCACGGAAATGCAATATATAACCACAATAAGATATTACTACAAATTCACAAGAATGTGTAAAGTAGTTTTATTCATAAGAGCTCCAAACTGGAAACAACCCAAAGGTCTGCCAACTATGAAACAGATAAATTGTGATCTATTCAGACAGTGAAATACTTCATAGCAATAAAAAAAAGAACGAAATATGCTATACACAATATGGATGAATCTCATAGACATAATACTGAGTAAAAGAAGCCAGACACATACACAAAAGAATACATACTGGATAATTTCATTTATATGAACTTCAAAAACAGGTGAAAATATCTATGATGACAGAAGTATGTGCTTATCTTTGTTTGTTTGTTTTGAAGTAGAGGAACTAAGTGGGAAGGGGCCCAAGAAGAACTTCTGGGGTGCTGGAAATGTTCACTAACTTGATCTAGTTGTTACTCAGGTGTATATATACGTAAAAATTCATTGAGCTGTACATTGAAGATTACTTTTTATTTTTACTGTATATAAAACCTAACTCAATACACTGCACCCATTCCTCTGGGACCTTTTTGGCTCCAAAAGACCATCACTTACTATATTATTACTTTTATAGACTCAAAAAAAGGGGGAATTTATGCTAAATTAATTGCTTACCTTTAACAAAGGGCAGCTGCAAAGGTTGGGAAAGGACAGTGGAAAATTAACCCCAAGAAGGAAATCCTTGTTTCTCAGATATCTCTGCTGGCTCTCCCCTTCTGGCTCTCCCCAGGAGCGCAGCTGATGGAGCCTGTAGGAGGCTTTCAGAGACAGGAAAAGAGCTAACCATCTGAAACAAACCACATCAGATATGCTTATTCAGTGCTCCATGGAGGTTTGAGGGTCGTTCACAGCAGTAAGGAACCTTTCAAGGGTTGTCTTTCATTAACTTGTCACTTTTGTGAATATTGAACATTTTGGAAACAGCTGATTCCTTCCTACTTCAGACAAAGCCGTTTCACTCTTTTGTTCTGTAAATTCTATCTTGGCATGTCTTGGTTCGCTACTATGGAAACTAAAATCCTCTGGGAAGCTCCTCTAGGTATTAAGAAATTTTCAGGGGACCAGGTGTAGCTCAGTGGTTGAGTGCCTACCTTGCATGTATGAGGTCCCAGGTTCAATCCCTAGTACCTCCTAAAAAAAAGAAATATTCAACTTCACTCAAAAACTCTATCATAAAAATATCCTCATATTAGGGAAAAGAGCCTTTGCAAATGAAGTAATTTATTGTATCAATACAATACAAAGTAAAAAAAGTTAAGGCCATTATGCCAAAAAATAAGAATGTAGAACTAAGTTGCCCAGAACAACACTAAAGGCAGGCTATACTGCAATCACCACCAACTAACTGAATTAGCAGCTACCATTTGCCCTGTAGAAGCCTATTAACAAAACATAAGAGACTAGATATTAGAGGATTTTAAGATCTTCTGGTAGCTTATGGGACAGGAACTTAAATAGTTTTTATTTAAGGTTTATCATGAAGTATCATGCAATTATTAAATGATCAAAAGGAAATTACTAATCTCTTATAAATAATAAATTTCATTCTTAACAGAAGACTGGGAGGCTCTCTAAAACAATATACCATAATATTAAATATTTCATTTCGTAGTAATCAACCTTTGTCTCTGTTTATTCCCAAATGCTCTCTCAACAAACAATGAATAAACTTCTCACCTAGCCAAAAGTCCCTGAAGCATGAGGTTTGCCATTTCTGCTGGAGATACATCAATAAATCGAAGGAAAGAGAAACAGCTTTCTTCATTAACACCTGGAATATCAAAGGACAAAGTTAAATCCAATAGCACACCAAGTGACAATACCCAATTAAATCCTGCTGAACTGCTGAATTTTGACCCAGAAATCAAGACGTATTTATATTCTAAAAATTCCAACCTAGCCACTTTGATGGAAGCCAGGGTCATTATGTCTGTACTGCAATAAGAGGATATGGAATAAATGGATCAGAGTGAAACTGCCTCATCAGTTACCTTTGGGACTTTTGGTTCCTTGGCTCACAACTTTTCTTTTTTTTTCATGCCAGGACGAAGAAAAGAACAGAGGTGAAAGATCTCCAACCTTGACCTCAATACTTTCTTTCTTTAATACTTTTAACAATGTTCACAATTGAGTAGCTTCTTTTTCTTAGGCTAAGGAGGGAACTAAGTCCCTAGTTAAAGTAAGAGTACTTCAGTGACTTTGTCAAGTTTCAAGGATAAGAAATTCTTAAGAAGATGCAGGTGTAAAATAAGGATGTGGGAGGTTAATGTAACTATTTTCAATTGCTTCCTGTTATAGCTGCAAATCATAGAGCCTATAGATGAAAACGACTACTTTATTTCAATCTTATCAAGACTTTATAAATAAAGGCCTAGCATACTGGCAAAACCAGTACTAGTTCCAAATCAGTCACTCAATAAAACAAAACAAAACAAAGGTATGGTAAATCCTTGCCATACCTTCCTTCCCAAATATCAAGACACCTACCTTTTCTGTAGAAGAGAGACTGCTGGATATAGTCTGGTGCAAATGGAGAAAGAAGAATCCTTAACCACCTGCAAAGTAAGTAAACAAAATAAGCCCAAACCCAAATATAAGTATCAGGAAGTTAACTACGCTGGAAGTCTCAAATTAAAGAGAATCTTTTAAGTGTGAACCTGTTTCTACTTTTAAGAGTTTACAGTATTTTTTTGTCATACTACCAGACAAAAATCATGGCATAAATGTCACAAAGTCCTAAGTTCTTAAAGGTGTAAGGAGATAATTCCAGCACTGTTAAGTTATCATATATGATGTTGAACAAAAAGCACAAAAGGTCTGGCCCATTTCCCCTGGTTATCTAATCATCAGCCTGGTTCTATCACAGACAAAAACTTTTTTTTTTAACAAATCAATTTTACTGATACATATTAAAAAAGCATAAAACAGCCAAAGTGTATAATCAATGGTATTCATAACTTCAGTCATTTTTAGAGCATTTACATTATTCCAAAAATAATAGTAATAACACTAAAAAACAAAAACCAACCAAAAAACTCATCACCTCCCAGTCTCTCACACAAAAACATTTAAAACTAAACCCAAGAAACATGTCTCAATTTCAGTTTCATTAGGCTAAATATAGACCATTATTTTGACAATACTGTTTATATTGTTTCTCTACAGAAATTCAGAGTTCTCAAATGTGGGTAAGCAGAAAAATCCTGTTACATAACTAGACGTCAGGGCCAATCCTAACTCAGAGCTATAGAATGGACCCACACATCTTTTATTCTGAATAGAATTAGTCTCTAATCTAACATACTACCTTTTACCAAATCTGTCATTGCTGACTCTGAAAAGACTATGGGGTATTCTACTTCAACTCTCCAATAAGTGCTACTTCGAGCGTATTAAGTCACCAATGTCATATATCCATGTAACCTCCAAGTCTTGGACTATATACCACAAACCAACTTCAGTAATGGGACAAAGACATTAGCTGTTCTCTCTTGGGGCAAGTACATATTTGGATGCAGGTGCACATTCCTGATTTGGAAAGGCTAAAAAAAGAAGATGGCAAATGAAAGTGGATTGGGTCTTTAAGGTCATCTAATAAGGCTCAAACTCCTACCATGAGATGCTCAACAAATAGTTGTCCATTCTGTGCTAAAATACATCATTGTTGGGGAACTCAAAAGCACTCCACTAAATTTATCTACTATACCACAAACCTCCAAATTACAACAATATTCTTAGGGTAAACAGATATTAACATTTGCTCACCTGTCTCGTGAATGGTTGAAGACCCTGATCTGTCCATGACGATATAGAAACTTTGAAATCTGATATGGCTTTAGGGAAACATGAAATGGAGACCAAGTTTCTTGCCGTTCAAATAACTCTGGGTGATTACATACCTAAAAGGAAGAGAAATGGTAAGATAACACTGTCATGAACAGATATAACTCTTAAGCAATGATGGGGACCCCAATACCTTTGATAATGTATATATTCCCATTTTCAGATCTTTTTAACAGTACTGCTTTAAAAAGTCCTTACTATCATCATAACAACAGTGGAACACTGACATTCTTTGTTTATTTGGCATTAAGGCTTTTTTCTTGAAGTGAGTTAATAAAGACAACTCCAAGGCAGTTGACCTGAACTCTCACCTTCCTAAATTGCATGACCAGATTCATGAGGCTGCTGGTGGTATTCTGTGCTTGCTGGGTAGAGCCCATAGAAGACTGCAATAAATCCTCAATGGAAATTTTGTTCTTCAGTGCCTGATACAGCAGCTTCTGTCGGCTGGTCAGTTGGCAATACATTAGAATCTCAATCTAAAAAACAATAAGAACATTTATATTTAGAAAAATAGTTTTCTTGTCACACTCTACATGCTTTCCCTGGGCAATCTCTTCCATTTCCAAAAGCACCAACTATCACTCATCTTGGTGACTTACCAAAATGTATTTTTAAACATCCCAGCCCCAAATTTCCAACTATCTACTATGACAATATCCCTGAGAGAGCTTGTAGCAATTGCATATGCAAGACAATAGAAAAAAATTTTCTCTCCATACTTCACTAAATTTTAACAGCATCACCATTCACTCAGTTGCCAAAAGAAATACTTCAGCCAGCTCTGTTTTTTTTTATTCCTTCACACCCCATGTTCTAGCATTTCCAAAATTTCTCAACTTGACATGGAAATTTACCTCTAACCACAATTTCTGTCCATTTCCATTGCTCTAATACAGGTCCTCATCCTATTTTTGGGTTTTCCTGCCTTTACTCTCTCCTAGTTCTAATATAATTTCCACACAAATCTTGTAAATGCCAACTCATCATCCAGGACCTAGCTCATACCCTTTGATGCCTTCTATAACTTTCCCTAACAGAACTACTCCCTTATTTATATTTCCATTATACTTCATATAGATAATCATTATATCCCTTATCACACAATATTAAAATTATTTGTGTGGTCATCTCTTGGAAGCCTAAATGGAGCCTGAAGGCTGCATCCTTATGTACCATGGCCTGTACATTTTATAGTAAAGCAATTAGAAATATTAAATGTTTCAGAAATTTATTTACACACAGTGGTTAAGAACTATATGTCTTCTGATCACTTTCCTATTTACCAATAAATAAGAAAATTATAACCCTGCTATTGTTTTTTAAGAAATTCCTGATGATATAAAAGCCTTGGGGATTTATTTTTTTAATAGTGTTTTTCTTCTACCATGTGTATCTATCTGTGTGACACTGGTACTATGGTTCTTAGTTAAAACCAGTCAGTTTCACAAAACATCCATTAAAAAACAAAACAAAAAAGAAACCCCAAAAAACAAAGTACACTTCTCCGCTTCTCTTTGAAGTAGATGTACATCCCCTCCACAATCTTCCAAAAAGAGTCACTGACTTCAAGGTGACCCAGTCTTCTAGCAGTGATAGAAGAGAATAACATGATAGTACCAAGACTATGGAAAGCCAATTTATAAGCAGAGAGTAGAACTGTGAGAAATAGGTGTAATCTGTGGAAGATAGGTAAAATCCCAGAAGACTGGGAACTGAGAGAAAAGGACAATGGGAGAAGGATTTACAGGATACAATAGAAAACAAGTCTGGTAAGGATCCAAAAATAAAAAAGATTACAGTCTAAAGTACATTTAAATGTCTAACTCTAACTCTTAGTTTGCAGAAACATAGATGACAAAGGGACATAATAGAGAATACCACAATGATGAGATCAGTAAAATCCAGTATGTGGAAAACTCTACAGGACAAGCAACTCAGTTTCTTTACCAAAGAACTGTAACGGAAAAAAGAAGGGAAGGATTAAGAGATATTTAAGAGACATACCATCCAAATGGCTATGTGTAGACCTCGTTTAGATAATGATTTCAACAAACTGACTTCTTAAAATAAAGAGAGAGAGAAGGAAAGAAGGAGAGAGAGGGAGAGGCAAGAAGAGAGAGACACATACACAAAGAAAACTGGGGATATCTGAGTACTGACTGGACACGTGATAATATAACAAATATTTTTTTAGTAGTGGTGATAATGGTATGTGGGGAAATATATATATTATATATTATATATATTATAGACCAAGTCTTGTAGAGAACATACAAAAATATTTAAAAATAAAAATGACAAAACTTGACATCTGGGATTTGCTTCATAATAATACAGAATGGTGGGGATGGCCTTCAGTTGATTATTGCTGAAACAGGATGATGGGTACAAGGGAGTTCATTATATCGTTCTTTTTACTTTTATAATATTTCAAATATTCCATATTAAAAAGTTTAAAACACAAAGAAAAAATGTTATTTGCCTTATTTGACTCATTTTAAGGACTCTTTGACCTACTTATGATTAAAGATTTTTCTCAATCAAATTAGCTCCCCTTCATATAAACATATATTCAGGGTTGTTTTGTTGTTGTTTTTTTCTCCTCCTGAAACGCCAAGTTGTTGCCTATTAAGGTTTAAATTCATGATGTCTTCTTTCCATACCTTGTCAGACAATTCATTTTCCACATCTTTCTTGATTCTCCTCAGCATAAACGGCTTCAGGATCATATGTAAGCGAGACAGTTGATCTGAAATACCAGGTGGTCCCCCCAAAAATAATACATCATATATTGATTTAATACAAACAACTAAAAACAAATACCATGCTCATCTCTCACTAAACCCTACAAACACCTTTTGGCTCAATGATTTACTAAATGAAGATTGGGACTTAATTTTCAGACCCAAGTAGGAAACCAAGGAATCTGAATTTTCTTTACTATCTGGGTAAAAGCCAAAGTTATCTTTCAAAGGATAGATGTCAATAACTTGTAGTCTAAGAAATTACTTAAGGACTTTTCTAAGTTAGTAGATGTCACTTCATGTCTATGTAATAAACCTCAAAATGCTCATAAAACCAGGCAGATATTATTCAAAAAGGTCAAAAGTATGGATAAACGAGGTTAAAAATGTTCATTAACAGAAACAAATCCTAATATATATGAAAATAATAAGAATGATCTTTCTAATATATTTTGTTTTTTATCACAGGAGAAAAGCCTTGTCCCATTCCACAAAGGATATAATTCTGATATGAATTTCAGGATCTACCTGGTAAATGGGGGCTCTAAAGCAAAAATTTAGCACTCTAGAAATTCTGTCTGTTCTGCTTTAAGTAATCAAGTCTGCAAACAGTACCACCTAAATCAGTCTTTTTTTTTTTACCCTTTTACAACACATAAAAAAAAAGTTGTTTTTTTCATTCTATGTATATTGAGAGAAAAACTCTTTATATAGGAGGAAACACAATTACTTGGTTGCCTTATGCTGAAAGGTAGGAAAAAAGTAAGAAAGTTCATAACAGTACTCACTCTCATCAATGGCAGATTTGTTTTCGGCATGGCTCTCAATGTCCTTGGAAAACCATTCATTAAATTCCTCATGTGAATCAAATAATGTTGGCATAATAAAATGTAGCAGAGCCCAGAGCTGGAAACAAAAGTAGAACGAAACAGCTATATGGCTGTAGTGTGTGAGAATATATGTGGGTGTGGAGAATGAGAGAAAGTGCAGGTGTGCGTGTCTGGGTCTAGTGCATGTGTATGTACGAGTGAGAGAGTGAATGAGTGCAAGACACATGCCTCATCAGCTAACCCTAATTTTATTAAGTGCTAATTAGAAAAATGCAATTCTTTTACAATTAATTTCAAATTAAAAGTTTTCAAATTCCTGCTCAGAATTTGCAGTGGGATAGTTTTAAAGATAAAATTTTTTAAAAATCTGATTCACAAGTGAACACAATCTGAGGTTGCCTAACTTGCTACTAATAACTGCAGGTCAGGGGTTGGCAACCTAAAGCCTATGATGCCAAGTCTGGTCTGCTACTTGTTTTTGTAAATAAAGCTTTTTTGGAACACAGCTATGCTTATTCATTTATGTAATGTATATGGCTGCTTTCATTTAACAACAACAAAGTTGAGTAGTTGAGACACTGATCATATAGCATGCAAAGCCTAAAATATTTACGATCTGGGGCTCTTTACAGAAAAGTTTGCTGACTCTTGTTCTAGATGACCAATTACCCTTCCTAAAGAAAGCAAGCTCCTCTCAGTGTTAAGGAACATTACAATCCAACTCTAGCATAAAAACATCTCTTCATTAGATAAGTAGCCTTTCCTAATGTGTTTACTATTTCTTACATGAATACAAAGGCCATTATACCAGAGAATAAGAAAATAGGACTGATGCCTAAAAGACCACTTAAGGCAAGCTATGTTGAAATTTTTCCTTTTATGTGGGTTCTATGATTTGTACAGAGCAGTAGCATTCCAGCTGGACATGGGTAAAGAATTCCATGCTGTACTCAAACTAATCTGTTTAATGCAGAATAAACCCTGACGCTTTAATTAGTGCCTACCTCTGCCATGGTGTTCTGAATGGGGGTTCCGGTCAGCAAAAGCCGATTCCGACACTGGAATTGCAAGAGGATCTTCCAACGAACACTGTGTAATACAATGAGTTGTAAATGCCAAGTTAGCAGTAAATCTTTAGTTATCCTACTAGAAGCTATTATTTCTAAAAATGCTTTCCAAAAAATGATTCAGAATCAAGTAATTCACAAAGCACACAATCAGTCTTTACTGTTCCTGGCCATGGAACTCCTTCAAAAGAGTTCAATATAGAAATATCCTTCAAAAGACAGAAAATTCCATGGAAAATGCCATCCTGCTGGTTAACATGAACTTTTAAGTCCTATGAGTTAACCAAGTGGTAATAAAAATATATCAAACCAGTGGAGTTTTTTTTTTTTTTCAAGATTTATTTTATTTATTCCTCCCCACCTCCCCTCACTGTTTTACGCTTGCTGTCTGCTTTCTGTGTCTGTTGGTTATGTGCTCGTCTTCTTTTTTGAGGAGGCACCAGGAACCAAACCTGGGACCTCTCATGTGGGAGAGAGACACCCAATGGCTTAAGCCATCTCCGTTTCCCCCATGGAGTTTTTGTTGGTTTGTTTTTTTATAGCCAAACCCTCATTTACCATTCAGTTTGCTACCTTAAGGATACTGAGATATTATTAACATATTTTATTTTAAAAAACATATAATCTCTAAGAAAAGGATTCTTTTTTTCTCTTTTTAAATATATATTTTTATTTTTTTTAAAGATACTTAGATTACATAAATGTTACACATAAAATATAGAGATTCCCATATGCCCCGCTCCCCACACCTCCCACACTCTCCCACTAAACAACATCCTTCATTAGTGTGGCACATTCATTGCAATTGATTAACGCATCCTGGGGCATTGCCACTGAGCATGGACCACAGTTCACATTATAGTTTAAACTCTATCCCACACAATTCTGCAGGTTATGGAAAGATATATGATGGCCTATATCAGTCGTTGCATTGTCATTCAGGACGATTCCCAAGTTCCAAAAAAGAAAAAGATTCTTAAGAGTCTAATAATCATCTAAGGAATGGGACAACCTACATAAAACAGACAGAACCTCCCATCCATGTAATGTAACATTCTACTTTCCACTTAGACTGCCTATCTAAGAAATAATTCCTCAAAGAAAGAACAAAGACTCTCTCCTTTAGAGAAATTTTCCTAGAAGAAAAAAAAAAGAGCTGTCAAAATATCATAATTATTGAGTAGAAAGGTAGAAGTTGAGAAAAATGCTTATATTCTAAGCATTAATATTTATGTCCCATGAAAAACACAAAACGGTATTTTTGCCTATTCGTCAGGTACATGGCTTATGCAGAGACCATATCATGTGATGTTCTGAAACTTCCCTGATCTTAATTTATATAAATAAATATATGTTCTTTTTGTTTCTTTTTTTTGCCCCAGTCCATGAAGTTTGGTTACTACTAATCATGTTACCTGGAACTACTCTTGAGAGCCTGGGCCTCATCCAGTACCATGTACTGCCACTTCACCCGCTGGAAATACTTTACATCCTGCACCACCAGCTGGTAGCTGGTAATAACCACGTGGAAGGGGGCATCCTGAGTGTAGAGGGTCTTCTGTAAATAGATGAAAGGGTGAAAGGAGATAGATGACAATTCATAATTATGTAATAAGGTATGGACCAAGGGCCAAGAAGTTTAAGATAGCTCTAAATATGTGCTTCTTCCACGGAGAATGGAGATTTGCAGTGAATCGAACCATAACTGTTTTTAAAGTGGTCACCGCAATCACAAACTATGCTAAAAATCAGTCTTTAGCTTATTAAAGAAGAATCCTGAACTTTAAGTTCAGCATCCAGAAATATATAAGATTTTATATGTTAGAAGTTTTTCAAATCAATTGGAGAAATGACTACATGTATGCTCGTTTATATGCGTATACATATACATGCAAAGTTACCTGACTCCAGAACCTCCTGATGACTTTTCTATCATGAGGATTTCCCCAATATGGTAGCACCTGGGAAAAAAGCCAATATACAGATTATTTCCTACCAATAATCTTAAAAATATCATCACAAATATTATTCAGAATTATTTTTAAAAAGCTAATAAAATGAATACAGGAGTTCCTCTTCTGTCCATGGTAGATAGGTGGTTTGACCAATCCTCCTGCTGACCAGATTAAAACACACACAAAACATCTGTTGGAGGCATCAGAGAACTACTGAGTCAGTGAAGAATTACGGAATTAAAGAAAAATCCAGAAAAGAATGAATCCTAGAAAGGTAAGCCTGGCCTTTGGTACACCTTTTCCCTGGCGGCATTTATCTATTCCAAGAGTTCTAGTTGAGAGGCTATTTAAAAAACTGGGAATAGTTTTTTAGAGATGTAGGGTCTGCAGAAGAAAAACTATAGTTCAAGGAGGTGGGACTCTGGTGACCACCTACCTTGCCAGCTTTACATTGGTACTTAAGGGCTATGTACTAGCAGTAAAGGTAATCCATTCACTGACTTGACTTTACAAGTATTGAACATCAGCTTCAAATAATCAATTCCTAACTAGATTAGGGGACTATGGATTGTTAGAGCCCCAGGGGAAAAAAAATAGGGAGTGGCAGGCAAACAATATAACTCTTTTCTGTAACAATATAACAGTATCCAGAGCCCACAAGTACCTCTAAAGTTGTTCCTGTACAACATCTTGCATATAATCAAAAACAACCAGACAGATGGGAAGATTATACCACATGACTGAAAACCAACAGGAAGAAGAGGTAACAGAAACAAACCACAGAGGATCCAGATAATGAAATGAAAGTATCCAAAACAGACACAATTTCAGTGGTGTACTAGAAACTATAAAAGAACCAAAGGGAAATTTTAGAAACTAAAAAACACAAAATTTAGAAAAGAGTTTAAGAGACACGGTTTAAAAAAAAAAAAAAAAAGCCTAACATGTATATAATTAGAGAATAGAGCAGAAACAATATTTAAAGAGTTAATGGCTGAGACTTTTCAAAAACGACAAGACATTAAATGACAGATTCAAAAAGCACTATAAGTCCTGTAAAGGTAAAGAGAAAGAAAACCACATCTAAGCACATCATAGAAAAACTGCTGAAAACAAAAGACTTAGAGAAAATCTTAAAAGCAGTCAGAAAAAAGGCCTATCATTTTCTGTGGTGGTTTTAATACATCTACAAATAAAATGAACTTTTAGACTCCTATAACCATAAATTGGAAGTACCTTCTGAATGTAATCTATATACCTGAGCAGAGTCTACACTTATGTTTCAAACAGAAATAAACGTATCTATGACAATCTAAAGGATTATTGGCAGTAGAAATAATGGACTAACTAGAGCAGGAATCAGCGAACTTTTTTTGTAAATGGCCAGATATTAAATACGTTAGGCCATATGGTTCCTGTCACATGTCACAAATCAACTATGTACTCAACTCTATTGTAATGAGAACGCAGACACAAATAATAGGTAAACAAAAGAGCATGAATGTGTTCCAATATATATGAACTTGAAAGGTATATGAGTCATGAAATATTCTTCTTTCGACTTTTTTTAATCAACCATTAAAAAATGTAAAAACCAATCTTAGCTAGCAGGCTGTACAAAAACAGGTGGTGGCTGGAATTGGCCTATGAGTCATAGTTTGGCCATAGTTTACCTACCCCTAAACTAGAGCATCAAAAGAGGTTGAGGGAAACAGATGTGGCTCAAGCAATTGGGCTCCCGTCTACCATATAGAAGATCTAGGGTTTGATTCCCAGGCCTCCTGGTGAAAGGCGTGCTGGCCCGTGCAGGAGTGCTGGCCCACACAGAGTGCTGGCCTGCACAGAGAGCTGGCGCAGCAAGATGATGCAACAAAAAGAGACACAGA
>JAQZBX010015879.1:13744-37176 GCA_029593785.1 Cabassous unicinctus
AAAAAAAAAAGAGGTTCGACAGGGAAGCGGATGTGGCTCAAGTGACTGAGCTCCTGCCTACCACATGGGAGGTCTCGGGTTTGGTTCCCGGTGCCTCCTGGAGAGGACGAGCAATACAGCAAGCTGGCACAAAAGGCAGGCGCGGCAAGCTGACGCAGCAGGATGACGCAACAAGGAGACACAAAGAGGAAAGACAATGAGAGACAGAACAGAGCTGGGAGCTGAGGTGGCTCAGGTGATTGAGTGCCTCTCTCCCACATGGGAGGTCCCGGGTTAGGTTCCCAGTGCCTCCTAAAAAGACAAACAGACACAAAGAGCACACAGCCAATGCACACAGAGAGCAGACAGTGAGTGCAAAACAACGTGGGGGTGGGTGGGTAAGAATAAATAAAAGTAAATCTTAAAAAAAAAAAAAAAAAAAGTTGTTCAACGAAAAAATGAAAGCTCACTTTCAGGTGTAGGTATAAAGTCAAAGGAGAGGTGCTAAGGTAGTACCACATTACCATCTATCGGCCAGTGGAGGAAGTACTGAACACTTAAGTGGTTTTGCGGAAATTTAATACTGCTGCATTTTTCAATTTCCTAATTGTTCAACATGTACTGAACTATGAATGAATGGGAAAACACACACACACACAAACAGAAAAGATGGTGATCTCTATATGATTTCATATGGCCAAAAACTCAAGAGAATATATTCTAAACGGCCTTAGAAAGAGCTCATCTTTTCCTTAGCTGAAAATAAGCTACAGAACTGATGTGCCTTTTAAATAGTTTCTAAATCTGCAAGTCATCCACAAAGTTTGGGTCACAGCTATAAAAGTGAAATATTGCAGACATATTTCTATTCCTTACAAAGCATAAGCCAGGAAAATCTTTGTCTTCCATCTCCATCCTACCCCATGCTCTTTAAACTGCATGGATCCCAAAACTGTTAGGGTAGGGAGACTCAAAATCACAGGGCTAGTGTCAAAATTTGGTATATAATCCCCATAAAATCCTCCTCACCACGCAATTTCATTATCCCTAATTATCCCTTCAGGGGCAGAACACATATTCAACTCATTTTCCCTTTTTACTTGCGAACAATTTAATAAATCCTGCCCATTCTTAATTATATCCCTACAACTTTCCATAACTAAACTCCTGTTCAAATCTTGTCCATGTCTTAACTTGATGCAACATATTTCCCTGCTTAGCACTTCCTACCTCAATTTCTTTCCTCTGAATTATTTGAATCAACTTTCAGTGTATCTAACTTAAACATTATAACCTGAACTGAGACTAAACACCTGGCTTTGGAGAGTCAAAAGAACGGATTATTAATGAATATATTTGGGATGTGGGGAAGGACTATGCCATAAATTCGAGGATATTTCACCTTATTTTATGATTTGCCAAATCTATGGCAAACCTGTATGGCAGATATTTCTATCATGGTAATTTGACCAGGAGCGACAAATCAAGTGGCCTAATGCAGCAAGTCATTCAAATTGGACTTTCACTTTCCTACCTATGAAATATAAAGAAGTAATTTGTTCTCTTCTTGCTCCCATTAGAAACCTTTATAGGGAATATATGCAAGGTATTTTGCAAACAGCCTAAGAAACAAAAACGATTATGAGCACTTGAATAAATCAGTAAGGCAGCAAAAGAAGAGTTAAAGTTTATTTTATTTTAAAGAACAAGAGAAATTTTGTTGAGTTTATTTTACCTTAAATTTAGGAACAAATCTAGTAAACTCCTGGTGCCAATTGTTAAGTGTAGAAGCAGGTGATATTATTAAGAAAGGCCCCCAAATGTTCTCTCTCTGCAACAGAAAAACTGGGTCAGCCAACTGCAGGTAAATATTTAATTCAAAACTTTAATTAATAACAAGAACAGGTTAAGAATATAAGAATTGTAACAATCAATGGTGCCTAGCTCCCAAATCTACACATCCAATAATCTTATACTATGTTAATGATAATAACAGTCAAGGAAGTTACTCACACACACCTTGAGAAAAAATACGGAGCAGTTATTCCCTCCCCTGACCACTGATAGGTTCTAATTTATATCTTTACAAGACACTTATGGCATACCGACCTGTTTGTGCTTTATTCCCCTATACTAGATTATCTAAGAATTTTACTATTATTTAATTGGTATTGAGCTTTTGCTCTTTTCAAAGTGCTTTTATCCTGGACATATTGGATATTATGTAATGAAACTTTGTATCCTATTGAAACTTCCTTTAGAGCAGGAAGACTCTGTTTAGGTATGGTGGCAAGTCTGAGTTTTTGCCCATTTTTTGGGTTGGTTTGTTTGTCTTATTATTGAGTTTTAAGAAGAGTTCTTTATATATTCTGGCTATACATGCCCTTTATCTGTATATGTGATTTGCAAGTATTTTCTCTCAGTCTGCAAGTTTTATTTCATTTTCTTAATGGTGTCTTTTTGTTGTTCTTGTTGCAACGGAATTGCAGTTATTTATTTTCACCAAATAAGTATTTTCAATCCCAACCCAGTTTTTGCTTGTTCAACATTAAAGCATATTTAGTGGCTTTCGTACCCTTTTGTTAAAGTAATTATCCAATGTATCAGTGTTTTTTCCAGGAAATAGAAACCCTTTATAGAGTTTGCCATTAAAACCTTGCCTCTCAAAATAAAAAAAACAAACAAAAAAAAGTGCTTTTATACATATTTTCTCATTTAAAATTTACTACAAGGTAATTATTCCTCCCATTTGACAGGAAAGGAAACTAAAGCTGAGAGTGTTAAAGAGAAGTCAGTTCGAAAGAGGTTAAGTGCTTTCTCTCTGTACATTGCTAGTAAGGGTAGAGCTGAGTAGTGAAGGGAGGGGTCTTCTGATTTAACACAGCGCTCTTGCTACTACACTGCTGGTTCTCAATGGGGGAAAGAGATTCAAATCCACACATGCTCAAAAAACATCTTAGCCCTGTTAAAACCAAAGCATTAAATAAAAATAAAAACAAAAACAAACAAAAACCAAAGCATCATACATACTGTCCCTGTGTAAAGGCCTTGAGAGCAAGGATCAAGTGGTACTGTCTTAGTAGCTACAGAGCCTAGCACAGGGCTTTCTCAGTGACTGACTTCAAGAAATCATTTGTTGAATGGTTGAACAATAAAATAAGTATATATCAAGGAATAAAGAGAGAAGATGGAGAGATTGCTTCTACCCACCTCAGCCAGATGGGCCAGGAGGGCAATGCTCTGTACTGTTTTACCAAGGCCCATTTCATCAGCAAGAATTCCATTAATACCCTGGAAAAAAAATACTCAGGGTTATCACATTCTGCATTCCATTGCACAGCGTTCAACCCACTGCCCAAGAGAACCAACCAAGATGAAAAACTTGTTCAAACAAGTGACTAGAGGTTAAATCAGCACAATTACCCACTGCTGTAACGATTCCTTTTGCCAACTCCACAGCTACCACTGTGAGCCATGATATACTGGACCAAGAGGCCAAGGCCACATCTTCAGCTAATCTAACCCAGGCATGCAAGTAAACAATCAAGTTTACCAAGGCCACTTAAGATAAACTTACACATGATATAAACATATTCCAATAAAATCTCCAGGTTAGAATTACAAGGGGCAACTTTTTGCCTCTTGTCAAAGGAAAAAGCTTTAAAAAGGGCTGAAATCTGAAACATTATCTTGTGCTCATTTTACCATTACAATTGAGTCAATGACTTTAGGAAAACAGAGCAAATAAAAGAAAAGAGTGGGTATGACATAGTTCTAAAATTCACCTGTTCATAGAGATTGGCCAACCAATTCATGCCTTTCAGCTGATATCCTTTCAATTTGCCATTAAAAATTGTGGGCTGTGGAATATCCTCACCAGCCCGGATAGATGGGTTTGCCAGGCTGTAACTCTCCCCAAACCCGGTGCCAGACTTGTTTGCTGCTCGTAGGGCTGCTGCTCGGCTTTCTTTTGCATCTTCATCAAACGACCTTGTCTGGAAAATTTAAAAAAATATTTTGGGAGAGGTCTTATATAAGGGGGGAAAGCCCCAGAGATTGATGCCTTATCAGTGGGCTCTACTTTGGAATCTGTGCTCCTGAGACTGACAGAGTTGGACTCAAATAAGTCCTCCCTGCACATGGTCCATCAGTCCCTTCTACTCAAACCTGTATGTGAGGCTGCAGTTTGTGGGTGTACTTCCAGAGACTGGAGCCTCTGGACTGCCTATGTGCCAGCTGTGCCTGGAATCTTAGTGGAGCTGCAACTCCTACCCTAGAGCTCAATGGACTCACCCAAGTCACCTAGTGAGGAGACAATGATGGACAACGGCCATCCCAGGGAATGGAGAGAGCCTGCAGCTGAAGGCAGGATAATCCCATCCACCGTATCCATGGGATATAAGCCCACTCTCACTTGGAGGTGGAGTGGACATCACCATTCCAGTCCCCTTAGGATTGGGGGAAGAGCAATGGACTAGAGTGGACTTAATGGTATTTTATTGTAGACATATTGTGATTCAAGCAATGGAAGAAATTATAACAGTGAGGTGGAGCCAGTGGCCACTAGATGCTTTAGGGGCGGGGAGGGGAAGGGCAGTTGTAATACAGGGGCTTTTTCAGGACTTGGGGTTTGTCCTGAGTGATGTTGTGGCAATGGATATAGGCCATTTTACATCAGCATATACCATGCAGAACTGTGTGGGAGAGAGTGTGGTCTACGATGTGAACTGTGGTCTACGCTTAGTGGCAAAGCTACAGGATGTGTATATCCATTGCAGATGATGTACCACACTAATGAAAGATGTTTATGTGGGATGTTATGGGAGGTATGGGAGGTGGGGAACATGGGAATCCCTGTAATTTTTGTGTAACATTTATGTAATCTAAGCATCTTTTAAAATATATATGAAAAAAAATAACATTTATGTAAGCAAATGCACATATACGCATATATATTTATATATCATTTTACAAATATTGGTTTGTATTGTGAAAAATTTCATTTTTATCCACAATAAAAAAATTAAAAAAAAAATATTTTGGGAGAAAAATATAAGAGGAAAAAAATTAAATGCAAATAAAATTTCTACCCTGTGCTGAGAAAAATAATCGGAACAAAATTTCTGATTGATATAATCTGATAATGTGATATATGAAACTTAAATATATTATATTACTAATACAATTTAATATTATAATTACTAAAAAGTATATTTTGATGGGCATACATTAAGCCATATAACACTCAAGGTATTTGTGTAAGACTTGATATTAAGTTTGTTTCATCGGTTGGGGCTGCTGAGGGAATGCCACGTTTATGTCCGTCTTTAACTTGAACCCTGACAAAGGTACACACATGCTGTACCTTAAGCTGTGTTTTCTCTATTTAATTCCACCTAACTGAAAAGTTAGATAAAAACTAGGCAAACTGTCCTAGCTTCAATCAACACATTCCCAAAGCTTAGACAAGTATTCACTTGTCTTCTACCTTTCCTCAAGTATTCCTACTGTTCTAAAGTAGAGACATAGTCCCTACCCTACACACACTCTCATGTACTTGTACACACACTGATTGATGCTGTTAAGGAAGACCATCTGAGTAAAAGGTTGTGGGGTGTTTTCAGGGCCAATTACACTTTACTTTTTCATTTTTAAGACTCACCCGAGCTTGGTGAATATGGTAAGCATTTTCAGCATTCTTCAGAGCCTGGGCCTTAAAATGGTTACTATCTGAAAAGGAAAACCTGTAGATTATCACACCTCATCAACTGATCTCCTTTAAAGAAGTAATTCACACTAACATATGTGGATCCCTGATTCCCCTATTCTACTTATCCCTAACCTCACTGGGAGTGGGGGAAGAGAATGGTTCAAATCTTTGACTGAGGTAAGGAGAAAGAAGTACAATGGAGGCAAAGGGCTGCCATGGACCCCAGTAGTCAAAGTCAGCTCACAAAAACTACCACAGGACTGAGTTCTACTGTGTCCTAATCCTGGGTGTCTTCCACGAAGCAATGCCAACAGCCAGGACAAGTGAGACAATGAGGATTCAAAGTTTTGATATAGTTATCACCCCAATTCTTCCCTCCCTTTGTGATCACAAAAAATACCTAAACTGAATAGTCTCTTTCTCATGCTTATATGAGAGAGAATTTTCTCTGCTGAGAAAATAAATATTCACTTAATTCTTCTGATTCAATACCTTTTGTTTCTACTAGCAAATCAAAACATATAAATATTTTCAAACTGGCAAGTTTTCTAATAAAATTTACTTTATGTGCTTGTTTTATATAAACACACACACTTTCTCTACTCTGATCAGTATTACCTATTACTAGAGATCAAACTTTAAGAGATGATAATGTATATAGCCTTAGATATGCAACAATGGAGGGTACCCACTTCCTCTAACTCCTGATTCAAGACTCACCATAATCCTCTTGTGTGATGTTAACTACCACCCCTCCACCAATGTCAATTTGTCTTTGGGTAGAACTGTCTTCTAGTTTCCTTAGGATTTCTTCCTGGATCCCATCATGACCCATGTCTCGTTTACGACTCATGAAATGGGCATACAACTCTGTCTGGGTGATTAAGAAGTTCAGTTTTCGTTGTTGCCTCTTGGCCTAAAGGAGGAAAAAAAAATTATAAGTGAGAAACAGCAGGGAAGCGGATGTGGCTCAAGCAATTGGGCTCCCGTCTACGACATAGGAGGTCCAGGGTTCGATTCCCGGGGCCTCCTAGTGAAAGGCAAGCTGGCCCATACAGTGAGCTGGCCCGAGCAGAGAGCTGGTCCACGCAGGAGTGCTGGTCCACGTGGAGAGCTGGCCCGCAGGGAGAGCTGGTGCAGCAAGATGACACAACAAAAAGAGACACAGAAGAGAGACAATAAGAGACGCAGCAGACAAGGGAGTTGAGATGGTGCAAGAGATTGAGCACCTCTCTCCCACTCCGGAAAGTCCCAGGAGTGGTTCCCAGTGCCACCTAAAGAGAAGACAAGCAGACACAGAAGAACACAGAGAGCAGACAGTGAGTTCAAAAACAAGGGGAAAGGGGGTGAGGAATAAATAAATCTTTCAAAAAACAAACAAAAAACCCAGCCAAATAACTGATTACATCCAAGAGGTAGTTGACAGAATTCAACAAAGCTACTAATAGTATCCATATCATCCATTCCTTTACAAAGCCTTTATTTTTAGAAAGGTAAGAATTGCTGATGAACAATTTTGTTCTAACCCAGTCAGTGGTGCTGAAAATAAGGAATAACTTTCATTTGAGTCTAATAACCTATGTTTTGCTCTCCTTTGCAATATGAAATTGTTTCTCCTTTAGACTTCTGTCTAAAATGTTTTTTTTTTCTTTGCTATACTACTTTTCTATAATGGCACAGAGACGCCAAATAAATTTAAACAACATTCTCTTTCATAACCTGGGTATCACATTATTATTTTCAAAAATGTAGATGCGTCAAAAACTCTTTATCTATCACCGAAACTCAAAATTAGTGACTGGGAGCTATAAATTATTCTGAAAGTCAATGCAGAAAGTATCTGAGAATAAGAGGACAATCAAAGGAAGAAAACATTCCCAATAAGAGCTCATAGCTCACCTGTGATAACGATAGCTACAAAACATGAATATAATGCAAATATATATACACATACTTTTTTTAAATGTGGGAAAACTAAATTCAGTGACTCTGAAATAACCAAGGAAAGAAAATAATCATTGGGTCAATAATTCTTCAAGGTAACAATAAAATGAGTAAATAAATGCAAAAGACTGAATTATATGAAATATAATATATACTATAAATATCAAATTAAAGAGTCATTATTTTGAATAACTATTTTATAATAAAACTCATTTGACGTATACTTGATTTACCCTTCATCTACTTCCCCCAAAGCGGGGTTTAAACACACACACAATAAAATAAGGAACATGGTCAAAAAGGACAAAAATCCCTAAGTGTACTTTATAAAACCATGTGCTAGAATCTCTCTCTTTATAGTTTTATAACACTTGAACAAGATTCAAATGAGAAAAAAATAGTTTGACAGGAAGTTGAGGTTTTTTTTTCATGGATGCTCATGTTTCAAAACTAAAGTACTATCAAGAAAACCTTTCCAAACTAAAACAATGAAGAAAAAGAATAACATCTCCTTTCACCTTAAAGAAGTAACTACCATGTGTTTAAGTGAACCAAGTAAATTAAGGGAACAATAAAGATCCATCAAAAACAGATTTATTTCAAACATTCAGAGAAAGTGGCATGTAAGTCAACATAACCACAAATGCAAGTTCCATCAGTTAGCTACCATCTCACAAACCTAGATATTAAGCCAAATTGTTTATAAAATTTCAAAATCCGTACATGTCAAATGCCTCTCAACTTAGCAAGTAAGTATTTCCAACAGTATCAAACATTTACTAGCTCAATAACACATTTATCTTGTGTGCAAAGATACAGGTTACCCAGGAGACTTAAGAGAACTGGGCAAAAAAAATCCATATTCATCCTCAAAGACATGATAAAAGAAGGGAAAATCAAGAGCAAAAGATGTCCAAAGCTCTGCTTTGACAGTAGTACAACTTGAAAGAAAACACCTTCTAATCTTGAGTCCCTTCTTTCTCCAACCCTCAACTTTCCTTCCATTCATTCCAGCTGATTTACCAATAACACAATGATTTTATCCTTTTATCCTCTTCCCTTGTTTCTCTCAACACAGCAGCCTAAACCAGCTGACATCAGGAGTAGCAATAGTACTGGCTGCAGGTTAAAACAGCAAAGCAGGTGTTGGTGGTAGGGGAGAAAACTGAGCTAAGATGTCTGTCCACTGTCCTAAACCAGCCCTGAATTTGGCACTCTGCCCTGATCTTCCAATAAACTGAAACTGTGGCCAGCACCTGGAACCAGGCCAAGATAAGCTGTTTTCTTTTTCTTCTCCTTTTTTTTCCTGTTTTTCCTCCAAAGACATACAGAGGAATAAGGCTGCACAGAATAGGGTAAGTCAGCATATAAGAAAGAAGGTTGGAGGGAGGGGTTACCAAAAGCATAAAAAACAGAAATGGTGGACTACAGTCATTATACTCAAAGTCATGTCTCACAAAAAACTTGCAATGGTTTCAATGGTTGTTTGTAAATCTTTGGAAATTAATAGAAATGGTGAAAAGCACATCATAGTGTCTGTAACTAGCAGTGCTAATACATGGATATGAAAGTGGTTTAAAGGGAAAGTCTAAGGTCATGTATGTTACTAAAAGGAAAGCTAAAAAATGTACAATGGAACTGTATAGCATAGTAAAACTGCATGTGAAATATGAATATGGGTAAAATGCATATAAGATAGCTTTTCTTTGAAATTGAACAAATGTATGTTAACACTACAAGATGTTAATATCAGACCAAAAAAACCTTATCATGCTAAGTGAAAGAAACCAGACACAGAGTACTACATATTGCATGATTCCATTTATATAAAATGTAAATATAAATCAATTTATAAAGATGAAACTAGATTAGTGGTTATGTAGGGCTGGGGAAGGACTGCTAAGGGGTGTGGAGTTTTTCTTTTTGGAGTAATGAAATGGTTCTAAAATTTTTTGTGGTGATGAATGCACAACATGGTGATTATACTAAAAGCCACTGATTATACACTTTGGATAGATCGTATGGTATATAAATACATCCAATAAAATTGCTGAAAAGATAAATAAAGTGTGCAAGAACAGCCAGAAATAGCAGCTATGCACAGCAGAGAAAGCTTGGAGGGAGTAAGGGTTGAAGAATTTTCTTGTTTGTTTGTTGTTTGTTAATATTATTGAAATAATGAAAATGCTCTAATAATGATTGAGGTGATGAATGCACAACTATGTGATTATACTAAATAGCACTGATTGTACACTTTGGATAAATTGAATGCTTTATTAATATGTATCAATAAAATTGATTTGTTAAAAAAAAAGGAAAAAAAAACAACAGAAATGGTGGGATACAGTCACTATTCTCAGTCATGTCTCACAAAAAACTTGCGATGGCTTCATTGGTTAAACTCAAAATTTATGAAGTGCAAATTAAGTCTCTTGATATGGCTGCAGCAATACGTGTTTTCAAATATTTATGCTTTTGCCCTACCTCCCGCATTTCCTCATCCAACTTCCGCTGCTCCAAAGCTTCCTTCTCTGCACGCTTGCGGTGCTCTTTTTCCACCTTCTCATATTTCTTCCAGTATAGAAGCATCTCCTTGGTGAGGCGACGGGCACGAGGCAAAGTCTCCTTACAGTTCTTCTGGGCCTGCAAGGCAGCTCGACGCACCTCCTTCATGCACTGGTGGGCAAGCTGCAAAAGACAACAATGTTATCACAAAAGAGGAGGACTTAGAACTAGGGGCCAGTTCTCCATGGCTCTAAACCACAGCAGTCCTCATTTTGTTCAGTGTAAAAAGTCATCCTATTGCCATGACTCTCTCACCCCCACCCTCCAACCTCTGACTGATGCCACTGCAGAGTACTGTGACCCAGTCCCAGATACTGAGGCAATATCAGGGATGAGAAATCCATAGGCATATTGACGTAGATGAAAAAGGCTCAACCGTATCACGACTAAGAAGATGCGCTGGGAGGTTACAAAGCCCTATCAAACACAACAATAATAATACCTTTCACTGCACTATTTTAAGCTTAATATATATTAAACTAATTTATTGTTCACAAAAACCCAATGATGTTGGTATTATCATCACCCCGATTTTACAGATGAGGAAACTGAGAGGTTTATTGACTAGCCCAGGGGAACACAACTAGTAGCATCGCCTCATCTGATCCTCATAGCAACTCTCAAAGGAAACTGTACGACTTCCCTTGAAGGGAAGATGTTAGTATCACCACTCCTTATATGAAAAGACTGAAGCTCAGGTGGATTCAGTGATCTGCCCAAGGAATGAGAGTGGGCTATGGTCTTATCCAAAAAGGTTCAAATCCCCAATGTCTGAGGAAGAACTCTTTTATTTATGAATAGATTGAAAAAATATATAAACATTCATAAGTACTATTAGATTTATTATCAACAGGCACAACAGACAAAAGCAACAAGAGTGGATCCAAAGAACAAGAACATATTCCAACAAAAGATAAAATAGAAAATATAACACCAGAATTTTACCTTTCGGCTATTGGTGAGAAACAGGTTACGAGCGGAGGCCTTCTGCTTGTTGGCCTAAAATTTAAAAAAAAACAACACTTCATTTAGGATTCATTTTTAAAAAAATAAAAATTACTAACATTGTCTTTTATTCAATTACTCGAGGGTTAGAAAATAAAATGGCAAACCAAGAATTTTCAAGATACACAGCTTCTAAAAGCCATCCCTATGTGCTATCTCAGCACCATACATAAAGCTACTTTCAAAAACATTAAGAAGAGTAAGTCAGTGCTGTGTCTGCCTTAAGCAGAGTCTTCTGTATACTTTTGGAAAGAATTAGAATCATATATAAGGCTTGAATTGGACTAAGAATTTGTAACCATATACCCATACCCTGGCACTACCCTGATTCAAACACATTGCTTTCCAAAGCCAATCTGCAAAGAAGCTGAGGTAGCAGGATACCCAGAAACAGGAATCCTTAGGAGGCAGGTGGCCAAGTTTTCCAGTTTGTAATGAGAGCCCCACCTCCAGTCAGGGCAAATCTGCTGCCTCTATTACTTAATTCCTGCTACCCCCTAAGTCTCATCTTTTCCAACCAAAAATTCCAAGGCAGATCTAACACAAGATGACTCGGCACTCCCAAACCAGTCTCTAGTTTACTGTGTCTTCCACTCTAGCTAAAAAACAAAACACCTCAATAAAAGAAACCTGACTTCCCATGATGATCCCTTTGACTCAGGAGAAGATACAGAAGAAGAGCTGAGTGGCTCTCTGGCTGCTCCAGAGCCCTCCCCACTGATTCTGAAAAATGGATTTACAAGTTACACAGAGAGGGCCTGCAAGCCATTTCTAACTATTATGTTCCAGTTCAGAACGTCTGCTTAAAGGAAAAAACGCCTTTAAAAAGTTCAAGTTACTAATTCTTAAGTAACTATTGCCACCTTAAAGCCAAGAATCCCAAATATTGCAATTGAAAAGTCATTCTTTATCATTGGAAGGGCATCATCTGAAGCCTCTTTACAGAATAAAAGGTGTTTAGAAATAAGTATCTGGGTGCTAGTTATCCTCATTGCTATTGGGATATCATTGCTTCTAGGCCCTCTCAACCAACAGAGCTAGAAAAAAAAATTATATATATATATATAATTATGAATCCACACATACACAACCATCTATATTTCTGTATCTACCGGTGTGTCTATATATTAAAAAACATGAATTTATACTGAGAGCTCTGATTCCAATCCAACTCCACAGGTTTCATTTTAGCTCTCTAATTTTTCCTTACTTAAAACTTCTTTCTTCAACAGTGAGAAACTCAGCTCTCATTATCTATAATATTATTTACTTATATTTCAATTCTAGTATACACATAAAGTAGTTTCAAAATTGCTAATGTATTCCTCCTGAGAAACATTTTTACTATGTCAATCACAAAATTTACGTATCGTTCTTTTGGTCTTTAGCCTTACAATATCCAGTCAAGGTAACTGTTCTCCTTAGTTACTTAGGTTAGTTCTTTTCTTCCCCACTGTTGTGAACTGAATATTGTCCCCACAAAAGATAGGTTCAAGTCCTAAACCCCAGTACCTGTGACTGCGACCTCATTTGGAATTAAGGTCTTTGCAGATGTAATTAGTTAAGATGAAGTCATACTAGATTAGAGTGGAATTTGGACACAGACACACAGGGAGAGCTAATTTTATATTTTTTCCAAATGGCTACCAGTTGTCCCAGCACAATCTATTTAAAAAAAAATTTTTTAGGAGGTACCAGGGATTGAACCCTGGACCTCGTACATTGGGAAGCAGGGGCTCAACCACTGAGCTACGCTCCTTCCCCCCCAGCACCATCTATTAACAAGTCCACACACTAGTCTATTCATATGCCAGTACCACAGTTTTAACTATAGTGGTCCTATAGTATGTTTTAATGTTTGGTGGCGCTTTTTCAGTGTTTTCTTAGCTTGCATCCATATTAACTTTTTCCATATGAACATCAGTAACAACTCCATAAAAGAGCTTGTTGGTATTTCTATTAGGATTGCACTGAATTTATAATAAGGCATTTTAAGTAAAATGCAAACTGGTAAATCTGCATAAAAGGTATATGGACATTCCTTACATGATCCTTGCAACTTTTAGGTCTGAAATTATATCAAAATAAAATGTTAGCAAAAACACACAAACTAAAAGAATAAAAATAATTTTTTTCAAACATTCATACTTTCTTCCAGTACCTGTGATTACTCAGCAACAACCAAATGTTTACAAATTCTCTATAAAACACATCATCTCTCTTTTAAAAAAGTTAACTGAAGAGAGTATTACTCAGCATTCTCTTAGATCCAACAGATTAATTTCCTTTCTGAATTCCTATCTGCGAAAGCATCTAGCTCTCACAGCTCCTCCTTAGATGGTGAGAAAGGAAACATTCTCCCCATCCACTGTACTGGAGGAACTCACCTTTGGTAGCTCCTTTTTTACAATGCTGAGCCATACTTTCCTGCGACGAGCATTAAGCTGTTCAATGGATAAGTGCTTCTTCTTAGTGCCAGGGGGAGGTGCATCATGAGAGAACTTGGCAAAGACTTTGGTCTGGTGGTGGTGGCGACGAGGGGATTCTTCAGAGGAAAGTTCTTCATCTCTTCGCCTTTTTTTCTTCACTTTTTTCAACTTGGCTGCGAAATAAACAGACTCTCAAAAGGTAGCACTTTTTTTGTTTCTCTTACACTCAGGAGAGAGCCACCAAACAGTTTTGCGAACTGTTTAGGATTCAAAGTTCTTTCCTCATTTCACCTGAAGCTGGCATTGTTTATCCCTTTATCTATTCAGGCCCATGAATATTCCACGAGGGAGATCTCACTACCTTGGAAAAGAACACTGGATACCCCTTGTGTTTACGTGAAAGAGAAATACAGAATAAAACATGAGAACTGAATTTCATTTGAACCCAACAATAGGAAAGGAGGCTTACAAAGTATGATGGGCTCAAGTAACGGTCACAAGGAAGGACATTTATTTCTAGTTGGGAGCAATGTAAGGTGGATAAAAACACTAACAGAGAAGGGGAAAAAATGCATTAACTGCTATGACTTTCAGACTTGAGAAGGGATAATCATACATGGAATGAAAACCTAATTGGGAGAGAGGGTGTGGAGAATGGGAAAACACAGAAATAAACAAAGAGGTGTGGGAGAAAGAAGGTGAGAAGGCTAAAAATAACCTTTTTCAGTAGAGTTCGGATCTTCATGGAAATAAAATTGTTTAAAACTTTTTCTTCCTAATTCCTTCCAGATTTGTGGCTACTTAGAGCTCAATAAAAGAGGAAAAGGACATTTCCTCAAAACATACACCAAACACTACAGAGGACCATAAGGAGGTGATCTATTGTCAATCACCTCCCATAGCAACAATTATAATTTATTCCAAACACTTCAAGTTCTCTTCATCATTCTCTATGGATAATCCACTTCTTCCCCTTCCATAACATTTTCAGAGTATGTAGAAGAAAAAATAAATAAACTAATTGGCATAAACCTTTGGTTATGCATTCATAGCCATGCTTTTCTAATTCTAGGAAAAGACCATAAACCAAATATGAAATAAAGTTGATACTTCAGATAATAAAACAAATTTCCACTCTATGAATTATGTTCAAAGTTCAAAAGCAGCAGTAGGCTTTATACAATCCTGCAACAAAGGATGAGTAAAAGTGCAAGACAGGTCAAATGCTCACCTTTAAGTTTCTTTTCCTCTTTGAATTTCTTTTTTTTGGGTCCAAGTAGGTGCCGCTGTTGCTCATAAAAAGGGTCGTATGTGGAAAGCAGACCTGCACTGTAGTATTGGTATTGCTGCAACTGAAGTAGGCAAAGGCAGAGATGCTTAGAAGGACCTGCGTTCTATAGAAATACCTTCGGAAACATTAACTTTACTAGAGAAAGCTAAGCCAAAGAAAATCAGAGCTCCTAAATTCAATATTCTCCCCACAAGGAAATAAATAAGGATTTAGTACAAAGTCAATTATTTCCTCCTTGGCTTCCAAGACAAGTTCAGCTGCTATATGCGTAAGGCCGGGTGCTGGAAATAACTTAAGAAAGGGACAGTCTTCACACTTCTGAATTTTCACCAAAATATTTACTTAGTCCTGACATACATGAGAGATGCAATTTACTGCACAAAGGTCTTCAGATTTACTAAGGTTCCCAATGCCCGCTGTCCTTTCAGTCTTATATTTGGTTATAATAGTCACAGTCTTTCCAATTCACCAGTCTTTCAAGTCTTCTCTCTCTGCATCTCCTGTAAGAGATTCTACCTAATATTATGGACAATGCCTCGGTTGCTAGAATTCTAACATATAACTAATCCATTTTTTCCATCTAGGGAGTAGCAAATCCCTTCAAACATTTTATTTAAATTGATCTCCCATTAATTTTATCTCACTTTTTACAAATAAATAAATATGAATATAAACTAAAATGAGGTAGTCCATTGTTGAATCTCTTTTCTGGATTATAGCCAGACTAACTGCCCAAGGACTGAAACTAGGACAGAAGAGTAACAGGGGGAGTTATTACAAGGTCTTCTATCCAGGTCAAAACTAAATGGGAGCCATCGAGCTGTATACTTAAGAATATGCAGACTTTCTTAAATGTATGTTTTATTTCATTTTAAAAAATGAGCAAATATTTCAAGCACCAAGTGTCTTAGCACTAGACTTTAAAGTACAACTCTTTAGGATGACTCAAAATGGCCAGCTATCTTACTGTTTATCACCTCTACAGGTTTTAAATACTTAGCATATTATTCAGAACTCTATGAACTTGAGACCTTAACTAATTGAAAAGTTTTTAGGTCTTCAAATATGCTATTGCTCATTATGTATAAAGTGCCACACTTCTGACAAAAATCAGAAAGATTTGGTAACAGCATTTAAATAGATGCTACTTAAAACAATGATCATTCTAATATTAGTGTATGAAGAAAGGAGTTTTTCCAAGACAGAAACACCTCCAAAGAGCAATGACATCAAAAAGAATCACCAAAATGTAACATGGTACAGCCATTTTGGAAAACAGTCTGGCAGTTCCCTAAACAATTAAACACAAAGGTACCATATGACCCAGCAATTCTACTCCTAGGTATATATACACCCAAGAGAAATGAAAGCATACATCCATACAAAAATGTGTTCACAAATGTTGATAGAAGCATCATTCATAATAGTCAAAAACTGGAAACAACTCAAATGTCCATCAATTGATGAATAAATCCATATAATGGATTATTATTCAGTAACAAAAAAGAATAAAGTACTGATACACACTATAACACAAGTGAACCTTGAAAATATATGTTAAATGAAAGAAGCCAGACACAAAGGACCACATTATAGATTCCAATGTCTAGAATGGGCAAATTTGTAGAGACGGGGTATGGAATGGTGGTTGCCCAGGGTTGGGGATATGGAAACGAAGCAGAGAATGGGAGGAGTAACAGCTAAGCACTACAGGATTTCTTTGTGGGGTGATGAAAATATGGAATTGGAAAATGATGACAGTTGCACAAACCTACGCATATACTAAAAACCACTGAATTTTACATTTTAAAAGGCTATTTTTTTTTTTTTGGTATGACTATCTCAATAAAGCTATTATTAAAATAACCACTACCACCAACACCACTACCTAAATATAAAGTTTAAATGATGTATTTTAAATAAATATAAACCAGTTTCTCCTGAAACTCTCACCTCCTTGTCTTTACTGTATTTATTCTGGTGAAGCTTCTTATATTTGTGCAGTCGCAGCATGTTGTGAAGTTCTTCTCTGCTGAGATTGAGTTCTTCTTCTTCTTCATCATTGTCTTCACTCTGAGAATCTGCCTCACTGGACTCATCACTTAGCAGAATGCTCTGAAAGAGGGAAGAAGTAGAATTGTAACTTCTGCTAGGAAGTAATTCCTTTTATAATTCAAGTATTTTTTTTCCAGACCTCAAAGCAATGACAAAAATAGCTGAGGGACAGCCATTCCAATTTTTCTTACACTACTCTCTACCCAATCAAGTGAAAAACAACAAAAGGATAGCAACTGAACATAGTGGACACAAATTACAGAACACTATAAGACAGGCAATGTTGTAAACAGTAACAAGGCTTGAATGCATTAATTACTTATACTACACATAAGATATTTTAATTAAATGACAAATACCAAGGCAAAAAACAAAATAAAAAGCTATAAGGTATAAAGGAAGAAGGCAAACTTAGTGGTTAAAAGAGCAGAAACAACCCAAATGTCTATCATTTGATGAATGGATAAACAAAATGTGGTATATCCATAAAATGGAATATTACTTAACTATAAAAAGGAATGAAGTGCAGAAACACACCACATGAACGAAACTTGAAAACATTATACTAAGTAAAAAAAACCAAACACACAAAAAGCCAAATATTGTTTCATTGATTCCATTTATATGAAATGTACAGAATAGGCAAATTCACAGAGACAAAGCAGGTTAGTGGATGCCAGGAGCTAGGGGAAAGAATGGGAAGTGACTGCTAATGGATACAGGGTTTCTTCTTGGGGTAATGAAAATGTTCTGGAATTAGGTAGTGCTGATGGTTGCATAACTTTGTGAATATACTAAAAACCATGGGCCTGGATACTTTTAAGCAGTGAATTTTATGGCATGTGAATTATATCTCAATATGTGTAATGGCTAAGCATAAAGATTTCTCCATTCTCAATAGCCTAAAAAACCTCACTGATATGAAGCAAATCAGACCTTTTACAACATAAGCCTTATAAGGGATCTAGTGATAATAATGAAAGAGTACCTTTAAATTACCTTCAGCTCTTTTCAGGAAAAGTATGAAACAGAGAAACTATTAGATTCAATAGAAGAAATGCTATCCTTAATTCAGTTTGGCCAATGACAGCAACCTTCTCAGGGTGTAAATGAGATTATACCACTCCCCTACTTGTAAACTCTCCAATGGCTTACACCACTGTAATTAAAGTCCAAATTCCTTAACATGGCCTACAAGGCCCTACCTGGTCAGGTTCTCTAACCTCATCTTCTACCATTCCCTTCATTTACTGTGCTCCAGTCGTTTCTAGCCTTCTTTCTCTCCCAAATATATATAGCTTGCTTCCTATCTCAGGACTTTTGCAGCTGTTCCTTCTGATGGAAATGCTCTTACCTTAATCTTCACATGACTCTCTCTGATCAGCTGAAATGTTGTCTCTTTAAAGAACCCATTCATATTTGTTTATAGGCTTACTGTCTGCTTCCTCCATTAGAATATAAGCTCCAAATGGCAGGAACCTTATCTCTCTGTTCACTAACTACAGTATCTGGCAAGTAGGATGTACTCAGTCAACATTTGTTCATCAGGAACTGATGAAAAGTAGAATAATATCCCTGATTACAATGTGAGCTAATGAGGGCAAAGATCCCATCTGATAATTATTTTGCATTCCCCCCACCCCTGCCCAGTGCTTTTTTTTTTTTTTTTTTAAGATTTATTTATCTTTTTATTTATTTATTTATTCCCCACTTGCTGCTTGTGCTCGCTGTGTCTATTTGCTTCTGCGTTTTTCTGGGTCTGCTTGTCTCCCTTTGTTGAGTCATCTTGCTGCGTCGGCTCACCGCGCCGCCACGGGCCGTCTTGCCTTCCCCAGGAGGCCCCGGAATCGAACCTGTGGCCTCCCATATGTTAAACGGGAGCCCAACCAATTGAGCCACAGCCGCTTCCCTGCCCAGTGCTTTCTACTCAATAAATATCTGCTCAAATGACTTTGTTGAATCCTCCAGATTTTCCCTGTAATCACTTAAAAAAAAAAAAAAAGACTCATATCTAGAAAAATCTCTGCCAACCTGCAAGAGTAAGGTGATAAATTTCCCTTCTATTAGTAATTTTAGTAGGTTATTTGGATTATAAACATTCTTCCTTATCTCTTACCTTTAGCCACTTTCTGGTTTTCTTCAACTTGGAGAAGTTATATAAATTCCCTTTGTCAGATTTTGATTCTGTGCAAAGAAACATAAAAATTAAAAGAATGGAAGGATGACTGCCCCAAGAGAACCAACAGTCAAAAGAGGGACCTCACATCGCACTGACCTGATTGGAGAACTCCATTCAGTGAGTATGTATTCAACATTCCAGAATTACTTGCTCCAGAAGTTTCACCCAGTAAAGAATTTGGAGGTTCTTCTTTAACTTGTATTAAGGGATCCCCAGACTGAGGCAGTAAAGGATTATTGTCATCCAGTCCATCTTCACTATCATCACTATAAATTAAAGCATGGTAAGTCCACAATCATAGCTGACCCAGCAAAATATTATAATTTAAGGTTAGCAGAACTGGGTACTTTATAGAAGAAATTGATTCTTTGAATAAGTTGACTGAATTTCATTTGAAAGGAAAAAGAAAATATCAAAAAAATACCAAAAGTCAAAAAATAATTTAACCCAAAAATCTATAGGGATTATGAGAACTTTCACAAATGTGGTGAAACACCATAATGGGAAGAATTAAAAGATGGAGTAGCATACCTAGAAATATTCCTATTGAAGATGGCCGATGTTTGTCGCAGGAAATGGTCCAATCGGAGGGCCCTCTCCAGGTACTGAAGATAGAGGGGCTTTGCCAGCTCAGTGCAGCCGCCATCCTCCCCGGCACCCAACTCCGAGGCCATAGAACAAATCTGTCTTCATGCACAAAGGCCTCGGACTACACGGCTGCAGAATAGAGATAAGCAGTGAAAGATGAAATACTACTCATTCTCCCTTTCTCTTGCGCACTTGCTCTCAGTGAGAGAAATCAAGCTTCCCAGAACATAGGGTATCAAGAAGATAGCAGATTAGAAATTTCATGATAAAACTCTCATTAGATGCTGCTTAGTAGCGTAAAGGCAGAAGTTAGAAGGATGGGAAGAACATGAATAGAAACAGTCATATATTGCATTGAAAAGCCGCATTATATTTCAAAATAGTTGTTTCCTTCTTCACTTTGTATTTATATTCAGTGTGTGAGGTAATCTATTTACAAGGAAAAGATATATTGGCAGAATATTTTACAATTTTTTTATAAAGTGCCATAATAAGATTTAGAAATGGTTTCGAAAAGTAAAGCAAACAAAATAAAAATGAGGGTGAGAAAGAGGCATAGCCTGAGCATGCATTTTGCCAATTTATGTTGTCAAAGACAAGTTACAGTCAAAATGTGTTCACTAGAGGAAGATATAACTCCCCCCCGCAACTGTTTTTCATGTAAAACTTTCTGCCTTATACCTTGTTATCGTGAAAGACTTAAGCAGTTAAGTCAGGATTAAATAACGAGATAGCACAGAGCAAAAAATCTTTCTAGTTAAAACAATGTTAAAAATTGTCTCACAATTGATTTATATATTTAACACGATTCCTACAAAAATAAAAATCCCAGGACTTTTTGTTGTTGTTGCAGAAACTGGCATACTGATTGACCCAGACTAGGCAAAATAATTTTGAGAAAGAAAAAATTTGAGTTACTTACATATGCTGATTTTAAAACATATTAAAGCTACAACAATCAGGAGAGTCTGGTATTGGCATAAGGATATCTATATAGATCATCGGAACAGAGATAAGAATGCAGAAATGAACCCTTCAATTTATGGCTGGTTTTCAACAAAGATGCCAAGGCAAGTCAATGGAGAAAAGGATAGCTTTTTCAACAAACTGTGTTGGAACAATGGGATATCCATATACAGAAAGATGAGGTTAAACCTGTACCTCACAGCATACACAAAAATTAACTCCAAAAGGATCATAGACCTAGGTGCAAAACCTAAAACTATAAAAATTTTAAGAAAAAAGCTTTATAAATGCTTAGTTTTTAAATATATCAAAAGTACAATCTATAAAAAAATTGACAAATTAGACTTCATCAAAATTAAAAACATTTGTACTTCAAGAGATACCACTAAGAAAGTGAAAAAAAAGGCCACAGACTAGGAGAAAATATGTGAAATCACTTATCTGATAAAGGTCTTCTAGCCACTATATAAAAAGAACTCTTACAACACAGTAAGACAAATAAATTAAAAAATGGTAAAAGATTCTGAACATACATCTCACCAATGAAGAGAAATGAATGGCAAATAGACACATGAAAAGATGTTCAATATTAATGAATGCAAATTAATAAAAACAAAAACCACTTCATACTCTCAAGAACCGCTATAATCAAAAGACATAATAATTATGGGGAGGATATAGAGAAATTGAAACCCTCATACATTGCTGGTAAAGATGTAAAATATTGTAGCCACTTTGGGAGAGTTTGACAGCTTCTTAAAAAGTTAAATATAAACTTAATATATGACCTAGCACTTCCACTCCTAATTATCTACCCAAGACAAATGAAAACACATGTCTACTCAAAGCCTTTTATGTAAACATTCATAGAAGTGTTATTCACAATCATGAAAAGGTGAAACAATCCAAGTATCCTTCCACTGGTGACTGGAACAAAATGTGGTATATATCTATACAATAGAATACTATTTAACAACAAAAAAGAACAAACTATAGGTACATGAAACAATGTGAATGAACCTCAGAAACATTATGCTAAGTGTTTAAAGAAGCCCAATGCAAAAGATCACATACTGCATGATTCTATTTATATGAGATGTCCAGAAAAGGCAAATCCATAGAGTAGGAAAGCATATTAATGGTTAAGAAAATATATAGAGTAGATTAGTAAATTAGGACACAGTCTACTAATCTGACTGTAAATGGATACAAGAGATCTTGTTGGAGGGATTGAAAACGTTCTAAACTGGCATTACGGCGATAACTGCACAATTCTGTAAATTTGACAAAAATTGTTGATGTTCACACTTAAATCAGGTGAATTTTATGGTATGTAATTATCAGTCTTGCTAATACTGAAAAAAAAAAAAGTTAAAAAATGTTTGCTCTACTACTTCAAAAAATTCTACTTCTCAACGTGAGGCCTGACATATATCCGCTCCAGAAGATTTCGAAAAACATGTTTTTAAAAACATGTTTTTAAAAACACAGCAAAATTAGGGCACTATTGTTATTAAAAATCATGTATATATTATATTCTCTATACATGTCATTTCAGAATAGAAAAGAGGATATTATAAAATATTTGTAATAAAAAGGGAGACTTGGGTCTGATAAGGTTGGAAACTACTTTTTCTCTGATAAACCACTGTTTACCAGAATGGATGAAAGGAAGTTGATACTGCTAACCAATTCTTGCTTCCAGATACTCTCTCCATATCTCTGAAAACTTTTTAGACTATTCCTTCTTTGCCTTAGTTTGAAAATTTTCTATTTCAAATGTGGGAGTACACTAAAGTCCTGCCATCCATCTTCATCCCTTACAAAACTCATCTGCTACCAGGACTTCAATTAACCGTGATTATGACTGATTCACTAGCCCCAACTTTCCAAAGTATACCATCCACACTTCCAGTTAAGGATTACAGCCTTGATGTATCAAAGGACAGAGGAACTATTAACATATGTTGTTGGAGCAATCACCACTGATTGGCCTGTTCCACACCCTGAACTCTCTAATTATTTTGGAATTGGACACTGATCATACTTTGGCTTCCCTGTCTACTGTTAAAGTCCATGGTAGAATGTCTGCTTCCAAATCATTTTCACATATATCATAGTTCCTGACCTGTGTTTATGTGTGATCTGGGGCTGACTGCTTTGCACTCTAGTTACTGCTGTGCCTCTCTTGATGCAGCCCTGCCCCTGCCCCATCACTAATGCCTCTTTAAGATTAAGTCTTACCAAACTCAGATAAAATCCTTCAAAGACAAAACTGAAATACTCTCTTCCAGAAAACATTTTTAGATTATCCCTAGCTAAGACTATTCTCTCTCTTCTCTGAACTTCTAAACTGTTATAGAAATCACGGTATTTATATGGTCTTAAATTTTACTTACTGTATACATGCATGCCTTATCTCTCTCACTTAACTAACCAAGGAAGAAGTCCATATTTTATGTATCTACTGGGTTTTGATGTTTTATAAATGACTACATTCATCCATTTTCTTATACATTGTCTTTTTTTTTTTTCCACCTGTTATAATTTCTTCCATTGCTTGAATCACAATATGTCTACAACAGAATACCATTAAGTCCACTCTAGTCCATTGCTCTTCCCCCAGTCCTGAGGGGACTGGAATGGTGATGTCCACTCCACCTCCAAGTGAGAGTTGCCTTATATTCCATGGATACGGTGGATGGGATTATCCTGCCTTCA
>JAQZBX010015880.1:0-13371 GCA_029593785.1 Cabassous unicinctus
GATGGGGAATGGTTGTGTGGGGTGTTGTTGGGGGTGTGGGTGGTGGGGAGCATGGGAATCCCTGTAGTTTCTGAGTAATATTTGGGTAATCTAGGCACCTTTATAAAATGTATACATATATATATAACAAATAATATTTATGTAAACAAATGCACATATATGCATATGTATTATATATATATCATTTTACAAAACATAAATAAATAAATAAAAAAAACAGACAAGTCTGGAGCATTTGTAGTGCTAGAAAGTAAGGAAATACTAACCAAAAAAAGCACATGCTAACCTGAAAGAACTTCCAGAGGCCAAAACAGGTACAATAGGTGCTAAATAAATAATAATAGTTTTAGATTATAACCTAAATAAAATAGCCATGATTCCTAAACAATACAAATAAATAGTTGAATAAACAAATGAGGGGAAAAGAGGCAGTCTTCTTTACAAAATAATTCCAATTAAGAAATGTGGAAGAAATGTGGGAAATAAAAAATCACCACTACACCACCACACTAAGGATTGTTAAGGCAGAACCACTGATGAATGCCAAAATTAGTGGGCAAAACTCTAAGGATAAATGGCATATTGGCATCACCTAAACTATCTACCCTCAACTATTTATTTATTACTTGTGGTGTGTTAATATATGTCCCAAAATCCTTTGATACACTGCTTTCCAGAAGATGAAGCCTAGTTGCCTTCGCCTTGAGTGTGGGCTGGATAGCAGCTCACTTTTGATGAATGGTGTATGGAAAGGTAAAAATAATAACTTTCCAGTGGAGAAAACTGGCAGACACCATCTTAACTAAGTGATTAAAGTTAATATCTCCAGTGTCAAGTCGTTTTGAGATTGCATATCCCTGATACGATGTGATGTGATAAAGACATTTCATGTCTGTGATCTTCCTCCTCAAAACCCATAACCCCAGTCTAATCATGAGAAAAATGTCAGACAAATCCCAACTAAGGAACATGCCACAAAACCACTACTCTTCGAAAGTGCCAAGGTGTTAGAAAGCAGGGAATGACTAAGAAGCTATCACTGACTGGAGGAGAATCAGGAGACATAATGACTAAATGGAATGAGGGATGCTGAAAAAGAAATAAGACATCAGCGGAAAGAGTGGGGAAAATCCAGTTAAAGTCTATTGTTTCATTAATAGAATTATACCAGTGTTACTTTCTTGGTTTTGATAAATGTATCAATGTTATGTAAGGTTAACAATTTTAAAAGTTGAATGAAGGGTATATGGGAACTCTCTGTGGCATCTTCTCTAAGTTTAAACTTATTTTAAACTAAAAAAAAATTTTTTTAATCCAATTTTTCCATTCCTACCAACCAAAATGGTAAATTTTGGAAATAGAAATCGGTCATCCTGAGCCTGGTCTTCTGGTTGAGCCATAAAACTCCATTGTCCACTTTCAGAAAGCTGTTGGATATTTTGCAGATGGGCTAAGGGAACATGCTGTGTGCTGTTGACCGGCTCTCTCCACTCTCCACCTCTGCATCATAGCTGCGAAGGCTCAGCTGAGGCCCAGGCACGCAAAAGCAGGGCAGGGCTTGTGCCACTGCTCATGCTTTCCATGTAAACAATTCTTCCCTCATCCTGTTTTCCTTAAAACTCTGACCTAATTTCTTTCACATGCTGAGCTAATTCTCAGGACTCTTTAAAGGCAACTGAAAATATCAGTGAGGTCTGCTAGAGTTCAGACATGAAGGCCCCATTCATTCAAGCCCTGTGCTCTTGAGTCATCATTTCTTTAAATGCATGACACAAATATGATCTTTTCTCTTGTCTATTGATAATTTTACATTAAGACATCATTAGAAAGCAGCATCCGGGCTGCCTTTCAAACCTCTCTAGTTGAACTCATTTCTTTTTCACTTTACTATAAAGGTGCTTAGTTCACATTATGGATTTTCGCTTAGCAATAATAAAAAAGAACAGCGTGGGGTGTTCAGAAGACTTAACTGGCTGCTTTCAAAGCAAATCTTGAAGTTCAATAATTAATTTGTTTCTGATATGTAACAAAGGCACATATTTATTCCTCCAGAAATTTAGTGTATTTACTGGTTCGTTTTTCAATAATCTTGACCTTCAGGCATTTCTTCCTATATGGAAGCATTTGCTCCTGGAGAGGCTCCACCCAGGCAGGCTCAGAGAAACAGGAGGTTAGGAAGATAATATTAGTTTACTGCCTTGGAGGTGCCCCAATGGTTTCTTTCTCTTTGCTTTCTTCCAGCAGACATGTCACTCCATTCTGTTTCTATCAACAGAGAAACAGCAAGTCTGATGCCTTGGTCTGAAAGGTTCAAGGAGTAAAAGAAGATCTAGAATTCTTTATCCATGAACACCAAAGCAATTCCCTAAGACAGTTTAGAAAGACTAATCTAAGAATCAAATAAGTTGGCTTTTGCAAAGTACAATGCAGGTAAATTGGTTGCTCACGGCCTCCAGTCTCCCCTGAAAAGAAATGGTCTTTTCACTCCTCTGTGTAGTAGCTCCCATCTTCACGTCAGTGACACAGCACTTCCTAACTCTGGGTTCCCCATCAAAACCTACTCTAAGGCAAACATCGGCTATCATTCACTTACAGTTTAGCAAGAATTTAAGTCAATATGCCAGTGCCTCTAGGAATATCTCTGTTCCTAGAATGAATGATTTGTTTCCAAGATTAAAAGGATTTTAGCCATTGATAATCCTAAGAGAACAATGGACAGTAACTAGAGTCGGGATTCTTAACCAGAGATCCATGAGCTTGAATTGCAATTCAAAAAATCATTATTCTTATGGGGACACGTTGGTACAGGAGTGATTTACTTATTAAATAATACATAGTACAGTGTGAACTTAGTAAGGGCTCTGTGGTTTTCACCTGAATGGCAAAGGGGTCCATGGAACAAAAAAGGTTAAGAACCCCTGAATTAGACAGAAGCCAACCTTCCTGCAGTCCTAGAAATTTCTGTCTGCTGTTAAGGTTAGCACAAATAAAGCTTAAAGGTATTTATTGTTACTTACTGTAGTTTCAAGTCAAATCAAGAGGGCAAATATTATTTTTCCTTCTCTCATTCCTCACCTTGTTGTTACTTTAATCTTGGTTCAGTTTGACAAATGGGGACTTTGCTAGAGGGATAAAGAAAGAGTGAGCTGAATTCCACCCATATTAAGGGTCTGAGTTGACGTTCCTCCTCGTTTGAATGCACTATAGGGTTTGGCACACTGGCATTTCTCCCCCTTCTAAAACACCCCTTTAGCTTGTGTGGCATCCATCATTTTGCTTGTTGACTTAGTTTCATTTTCTGTTTTTCTGGCCTGCTCAACTGCCTATAACAGCATTAAATAATTCTTCTGATTTTTCTGTTTCCCTGGGTTCACAAACTGCACTTTATGGAAGTCTTTAAACCTAAAGGACTTTCTGATAAAGTTAGATGCCAATGACATTACAAAGGCCAAAGGAAAATTGCACAATTTAAAGAGGCAACAACCTTCATAGAAATGCCATATTTTATTAAATTCTGTGTTGTAAAGAAATATTCCTGCAGAGAAGAATGGCCAAAGTAAATACGGAAACAAAGAAATGAAAAGTGTCTTAGAGATTGTCCATCCCATCCTCATTTTATAGGTGTGAACACTGAGGCTTAGAAAGGACAAGTCACAGAGTCATTCAGAGGCAAGACTGGAACTTAAACCGGATATTCCCAACTCATTTCACTGCTGGGTCCCCCATATTGTACTGGCTCTTTTAATTACATATTCTTCATGATGGAAGAATGTGGGGAAAAGTCAGGAAAAAAATACACATGGTTTTCTCATTTCCTTTTTAAAACCAACATTTGATCAGAGTAATCATCTGATCAAAACATGGGGTGGGATGGAAGAAACATTTCATTTCTCCTAGGTACCTATAACCATACAGTCCCTGAACCCTATCATTGTTTGCTTTTTAACATCCCTTGCTGCCATCCTTTTCTTTCCATCTGTACTGCCACTCATTTGTCTAAGAGCCTTACAAACTTAAACCTGGACATTTAGAGTAGCCTTTCCAACTGTTAGTCTTTGGTTTGAGCCTCCCATTTTCAATCCATGAAGAAAAGGACCACTACATTAATCTTGCTGAAATATCACAACATAATGGTACCAACAATGGAATCTCTAACTTCTATTTCTGAGTTGAGTTGTGGTTATTCGATAATGCTCCTTTGCCATCTGCGTGTTTTTTTTTTTTTTTGTTTTTTTTTTTTTGATTCTATATTGAGCAGCCCAAGTAACTTTGCTGTAGGGTATAGCAGCTGTGGTATAGAAGAATGACTATGGGCTCAGGGAATTTCACAAACTAAAGGCATCTCGATTTTACTTCTGTTTAAGTTACTTTCTCTTATATTCACATTTCCCCAGTGAAGACGGTCAAATAGTGTCATATCGTTTAACACTAATTTCATTTTAGCTCTTCTGTCTTGGCATTGTCATGAAAATGAGTTACCTGCATTTGCCATGCAAATAGTAACATAGTCTTGCTGTGATGCCGGTCATAAATGCTCCTGGGAATTTTTTTACTTTGGCCTGTGTCATAACTGTTTTCCTTCTGGAAAAAAATCTTTACTTATAATCAGTAAGCAGAATAAAAAGGGGTGTTTTGTCTTTTTTTTTCTAGTTTGGTGAAAGTCCTCAATATTTTAGCAAACATATTCAAGGCTTTACCAAGTTGACCCACAGAGAAAATGAGGTAAGGAAGCTTGACATCGTTACAAAGCCCAATTTTTACCATTCACTTCATGAGTTATTCCACACTAGCTATCCAATATGTCTTACTCTTTCTTTGTAAGTCATGATTTCGGTACGGGGCAGGGGAAGAGGGGAGAGGACAGGGTACTCAATTGTTATCACAAAAGGAACATGCTCTACTTTAGTCTTAAACTGAAAATTATCTTGAAGAACCAGTCATTATGAGCTTTTGATGGAAATTTTGCTCCCTTATGGAATTAGTATAATGTAGAATCAAATAAGACAATGTGTACAAAAATAGTTTTCAAAAAGATAATTTTCTAAGTAAATATAAAGTGTTTTCATATTTATTAGCAGCACGATTCAATTCAGCATTTTTGAGTGAATTTGATGTATCACCAGGCCCTGTGTAAGTCCTCAGATGTAAAGAGCAATCAGGCATAGTCCCCACCACTGAGAGACTCATTGTCCAGCAGGAGAAGCTGTTCTCTAAAGAATTCATTATAATTAGGTGTGACAAATACTGGATGGGTATATGAATAAATTGTCACATTTGCACATGAAGATTAAATAATTGTACGCGCCTAATCTTTTTTTTTTTTAACTTTTAAAACTCCACCCCCTTTTCATATAAAAATGGGATGGGAAGTAAGCATTCTTCCTCTCTGATAGTGGCTCTCTGAAGAACTAGATTGAGAAGGATTTGAAGCTTTCTCTGAGCTCAGCAGAAAATAAAAAAAGTTTTTTGATTAATTACTAATTCCAGCGATTGGTCTAGGAGTAGGAAGAAGGGGCTTGCATGCCATATATTTACCACCTCTCATCTATAACATGCAGCTACCTACATCAAATTTTCTCCCTGCTGTCACAGATTACCATCATGGTCTCTGTCACCAAAATTCTCATCATTTACACTTACTATGCAACACTTTCCTGGGGATAATTAAGTTGAAAATAGTAGTCTGTTCTATCACTTCCTTTACTCTCCGAGAGATGAAATTGTTTACGAGGCAAGCCAAAAATTTATTTGAAGGAGCAGGTGTGGCTCAAGTGGTTGCGCGCCTGCTTCCCACATGGGAGGTCCCAGTGCCTCCTAAAAACAAAAAGCAAACAACAAGCAAACAAATGAAAGGGCTGATTGAGGAGAGGCAATGTGGCTCAGTGGTTGACCACTAGCTTCCTACATACAAGGTCCCGGGTTCAATCCCTGGCCCTGGTACCTCAAAAAAAAAAAAAAATTTTTTTACTTGATTCTCTTCTTTAAGCAAATGAGACCTCCAGTGGATGTTTGGATAGTGGAAGCTTCTCATCATTACTGTATTTGCCTCTATGCCAGTTTTGTGACTTGCATTAGAAATGTCTTGCCCAAAATATAAATGGACAAGGTTATTTAATATTAACATAGTAATTTCAAAGCCAAAAAGCAATAAAAAATCACAAGAAAAAAATCCAAAAGATTTAACTACATAAACATTTAAAATTAAAAACGTAAAAATCACAAACAAAGGCAAACAACATGCATTGGAAGGAACAATAATTTCTACAAATAATGACAGATAAAGAATTGATATATTAACTGGTATGAACTATTCTAACAATTTAAACATGGCTTGAGTCTACAGAGCTAAACAAGCAAAAGTCCAATTTTGTTTGTTGTCATCCCCTCCCCTACTCAAATTATCTATGAATGAGAGAGATTCATTTAGTCTAAAAGACCAGACCTATCTGGATCTGCAAGTGCTTCCTAAGAAGAAACAGTGAAGAATCCTATCAGTCTCATTATCAGCATCAGTTTCTGGAACACTGCTGCTTGCTAACACTATTGACAACAGGTCCTATACGCTCCATCATGTCCTTGTTCACTGCTCTGATCCCTGAACCACCCATAGTGGTTTATTTATTTACAAACAGTTCTATAACAACCACTATGTGCCAGACAATTGCCTAAGCACTTTATAATGTTAACTTAGTTGAGCCTCATAAAAACCTTGTGTGGGAGGTACTGTTTGTGGGTAGCTCCATTTTACAGGTGACAAAATGGATGCCCAGAGAGATTAAATAACTTGCCCAAAGTCACACAACTATTTAGTGGAGGATCTGGATTTAAACTCAGGCAGCCTAGCTCCAGAGTCTGTGCTCTTAATTAGGACTTGGGAAGAACTAACTCATTCGACCATATTACCCTCTTATTTAGTTTCCCAGGCTGTTTAGAGCAGATATGATGAAATGGGTTGGCTTTAAACAATGGGAATTTATTAACTCACAGTTTGAGGCTGTCCAAATGTCCAAATCAAGGCATCATCAAGGCGACGCTTTCTCCCTGAAGATTGGCTGCCAGCGATCCTTGGCTCTTCTGCCACGTGGCAAAGTACATAACAGTGTCAGCTGGTCTCTACCTTCTCTTCTGGGTTTCCTTGCTTTCAATTTCTTGCTTCCGTGGCTTTACTCCCTACTCCCGATTCATTCTGATTATAAAAGACTAGAGGAAGAGGATTAATGACCCATCCTGAATTAGGTGGGTCACACCTTAACTGAAGTAGCCTCGTGAAAAAGTCCTACTTAAAATGTGTCCACACCCATAGGCATGGGTTAAATTTAAGAACATGTCTTTCTAGGTTTACATACAGCTTCAAACTGTCACACCCTCTGTCAAAGAAGCTCCATGCCTAAACTCCCATGTATATTACTCTTTCATATATGCCTACAGCTCCATCCACCTGCTCTTGATTTCATTTACCAACTCCACTGAGCAGGAATTTAGAATCCATACAAGAATTCACAACTTATAGAAAAGAATTCTTTGAACTCTGTGGGATCAAGAACTCATTCTTTGAAAAATTAAAAATAAATAAGGAGAAAGTTCTGGTAATTTTGAAGAAGTGAAAAAAAAGATAACCAACATACAAATGAGAAAACATGACTAGCTTTCCATACAGAGCATATCAAGAATATAAGAAGAAAACATAGTTATCCCTATGCTAAAATTTGTCTTTTAATTTCAATAAAAACAATTTTCTGGGAATATGAAAAGTTGTGAAAATCATCTCAACGCTGAAAGAAGCCATTTCTGATACAATCTATTAAAGAATAAATTAAAATGTACTTCCCTCAGATGAAGAAAATCTATCTGAAACGAATGGCCAGCACTTTGCTTATTAGTGTAAGGAGCCCCAAATTGCAGCCCAGAGAGGGCATAGTTACAAACTTTCTGCCCAAGGGCCAAATACAACTGACAGATAGCTTTGTTTGAGCTTGTTCATTGTTTTGTTCTTTTTATTTGCCCTAAGTACCAGCTTTTAAAAATCCTAATATTTCACATAAGCTTCTAGATTTTTGGCACCTCTGGCATATTTGGCCCAAATGACAACAATGAGTTTTAGCTAAGTAGGGGCTCCCCTAGCAGACTGGCTATGCACACTCTAGTTTGCCATTGTTACCAGCATTCTTTGCATTTCCTCCACTAGGAGACCAAGTGGCAATGACTGTATCTCATGCCACTTGCACTGCTGTTTCCCTAACTTGGCCTGTGTCACTTGTTTGTTTCCTGCCAAGTTTTCATAAGCATTTGCATTTACACCATCTCTCTAAAGCAGTTCCAGCTTTGTGTAGTTACAGTATCGTAGCCAATGAGGTTTATCTGAGGCACGATTATTACTAATTGAAAACTTTTCTGAAGAAGTTCCATCAAAATCAGGAATTAGGATGTCCCCTTTCACCATTAGTGACAGTTTTAACCAAAGACATGAAAACAAAATCAAAGGCATAAATATTTGAAAAGGGAAGGAACATTTGTGATCATTTGGAAATCATATATCTAGCAAACACAAATCAATCACTATTAGAAATAATAATATTCAGCAAGATGGCATATTACAAAATAAACACACATATATCAATAAGTATCCTATTTAATATTAGTAATCAGTTAGAGAAAACCATGAATAACCAAAAATCCCATATTGGCAATGCTAAACACTGGTTATATAAGAAATAATCCAATTTGAAATTCTTTCTACCTATATGAATAAAGCTATGAAACTTAAAGTCCAGAAATTATCCAAACATATATACAAATATAGTATATAACAATAATGGCATTTGGACTCACCCCCCAAAAAAGTTTGGATTACTCCACAAGTCATACTAGGACAATTAGTTAAGTCTTGCGGAAAAAGAAAAAAGTTCAATTTCTAGATACAACTCATACACACAAATGCATTAAAAGAGTCCTTTATGGAAATCAAAAACCATAACAACAGAGAAGAAAACTGAAATAAAGGTTATATTTATTTTTCAGAGAAAACCCTTCTGAGCAATGTAAAATAAGGAAATAAATTTTTTGAAAGTTTGGTAGGTTTAGACACTTAAAATTTAAAGCTTCTATTCATAAAATATACCATAAATAATACAAGGCAAAGGACAGTCTAGGAAAAAATTACAACATATGATATTGAAAGTGTGGATATTTTTATTACAACAAGAATATTTACAAAATAATAAAAGCAAATTTTTGCTTTAAGTATGGGAGAAAACAAGGCACAGAGAGTGTGAATGAATTACCAGAGTTAGGATGATTATTAAAAAGAACCCCAGGATACACCAAATGTAGGATATGGACTATAGTTAGTAGTAATATTTTGACGATGCTTTTGCATAGGTTGTAACAAATGTTTCACAACGTAAGGTGTTGGTAGAGTGGTGATGTATGGGACCCCTCTATGATGTTATGCATGTTTATTTTGTAAGTTCACAATTGTTACTATACACTTATCACATATTGCTCAGGCATGAATGATATACTTCAATAAAAACATATATTAAAAAAAAAAAGAACCCCAGGACTCTCTTAATACACATCTGTAGCAAATGCCTTTTGGTTGTCTTGAAGAACTGCCATCCACTGGGAAATGCTTTCAGCCACAATGTTCAAGAATAAGCCCCATGACATCTGTGTTTCTTCTCCACAGACCCAACCCCTTGGTCATAGCTGATTAGACCAAGGACAGTTACCAGATTCAATATGCCAAAAATTTCCCCCATGGAAATTTGGAATTGAGATCTTGAGATGTTACCTACTGTGAGATGGTCTTTTAATGAGGAGCAGAAAGTCCAGGCATAGATGCTCAGCTACCTTTTGGATGTCATGTCTATAAATAAGATTGTTTTGTTAACCTTGCACATATTAAATAAGAAAGACAATAAAAGTGTGGTTGTAGTTGTGTTTGTGTTTATATGTGTGTGTTGTCCTCTACTCTATACCCTTTTGACTGGGTTTATTAGGTAGAAAGTGTGCCACTCCCAACTGTATTCCTTGGAGAAAACTTTGTGTCTGGGCAGACGGCTTTGACATCAGTAGAGACAATAGTTGAGATCGGTATTCCCCAGAGTGGACTCCTTAAATTGCATCCTAAAATTCCCCAAAACCTGAAGACAACTCTTCAAATTTTGTGCTGCTGAGGGCTTTAGTAACTGTTGAAGGACATGCAGTATCATAAGGAAACTTGCAGGACTGAGTAGAGAGAGAAAAAGAAAGTGTGTGTGTGCGTGTGTAAGTGTGTCCATGCTCACATGCAAGAATGTATGTGAAAATATGTAAACAAGACCATGAACACTCCCTGCAATTGTGTTTTGAGAATGATTGATGAGAATATGTCTACAACATGTACTTTTTAAAAGGAAGAAACCACAAAAACAAAAAATACCCAGAGCAGCTGGTCCCCTGCTGCTTTCCTTTCCCCATCTCTTTCTGGAGTGGATATATGGCTCCAGTTCCTTTCAAGTGTCAGCTGGTGACTGCTGGCGTTTTCTGTAACTCTCCAGGCTCCTTTGGCTTCTAGGAGCATTAAAAACTTTCCCAGTGACTTTAAAGAAACCACACACATACACATACTTGAAGCTCATCACTAGAGCAATTCCACGGTGCTGGTTCTTTCTCTAGTCTTTGGAAGCCAACTGTTTTCTTCTCCCAAGTGACTTACCCTTCCACTATGCAGATTCAGTTGAGAGGAGATTATGACAGAGGTGAAAAACACTACTGATTAGTGAAAGGAAGAGAAAAGGAAGGAGAGTTTACAAATTCTTACTTAATGATTAACTTTAGAGAAGTTGGTACACTCTGATTCCTCTATTCTCTGTCCCCTAAGTGATGAAAAGGAGGTAATGCTGTCTTGACAAAAGATGTAGATTACATTTCTATAGTTTCAAATAGAAACAAGTTTAGACTAGAAAAAATTAAGAAGTAGAACTCATGAAAATGAAGCACCAGAACAAAATTAAGTTAATATACCTGCTTAAGTTCTTTATGGTTAGCATGCAAAAAATTAATATCTGTGGCCATGGATAGCCTAGGCACTGTGAAGAATATTCTCAAATGCATTATCTCATTTTTATTTACTTCTGTGAAGACCATCCTTGCACCTGTCCCCTTCCCTAAGTACAAATGACCACTCCTTCCTTTATCCACCTGGGTATCGTGCACATTGATTTATCATAAGGTCTGTAACACTGTGTTGTATTTATTTCTACACTTATCTATGTCACTGCCACCCCATTAGACCATGAGCCTCTTAAGAGAAAGGGAAATTCTTGTTTGTCCTTCCATCACCAACATATAACACAAGCTTGACACAACCCAAGCATTTAATATTGAACAAATGAGTGATTTTAAAGTAGAGAAACAATTTAATTTTAGGCAATTTTTTCCTACCTTTATCAAAAAAATACTCCCAGCCCATTATCTACAAGAGACAACAATTCCAAATTCCTGTAGTCAACATATCACCAGTCAATTTTACTTACCCTGAGACCTAGTGCTGGACATAGAAGAAAGTAGGGATTATTAAATCTGTATTCTGATTCTGCTATTTAAATGAATGACCCTGAAAAAGTTAACCAACTTTAAAAAAAAAAAAAAGATTTATGTTATTTATTTCTTCCCACCCTCTTGTTGTTTGCATTTGCTGTGTCTGCTTGTGTTCTTTTCAGGAGGTATGGGGAACCAAACCCAGGACCTCTGATGTGGGAGGGAGCTACCTCTGTTCCCTGCTTTGTTGTATCTCTCATTATGTTTTCCTCATGTCTCTTGTTGTGTCATCTTGTTGTGTCAGTTTGCCACGCCTGCCCATCACACCTGCCCATGGCGACAGCATGCTGTCTTGCTCGTCCTCCCTAGGAGGCACTGGCAGGAGCTCATTCGCTTTAGATACATCTGCTTCCCAGTTAACCATCTTTTTAAGCCTTTATTTGATTATCTGTAAACTGGGGTAGAGTATCTTGGATGATGATAAAAAAGTAATTAAATGAAATAATAAAATGCCTTACATGTTATCCAGCTCACTGTAGGAGCTATTATTAGATCCTCTATAATCAGGATCTTTCCCCATTAAGACATTCTGGGGGAAAAAAAAGAATCCTAACTAACTTAGTATCACCATTTAAAAAAATAATTAAGTTAGTTTTGAAGGCTAAGCTATTTGAAATGAAAAGTGCATTCTGGTGTGTGAGTGTTACATTAAATTTATAATTAGGGATGTGGACCAGATTTTAAGCCCTTTGAAGGTATATATTTACATTGTTTTGAATCTCCAGCACTTGGCACAATGTCCCGCTTACCGAAGGTGCTCACTAAATGTTTTGGGTGACATTGAACCCCATCCCTGTATAGTCACGTTCTACTTTATTACTTCAAGGGCTTACTCCAGGGCCATCTCCTCCATGTAGCTTTGCCTGATCCCCACAGTAAAATACCATCATTCCCTCCTCTTTATATGCACGTATTATAATAAGGGGACATTTATTACCACCTACCTTGCATGGCACTTATTTGGGAATAGGTCTTACATCAAGACTATGACTTTTTTAAAGGAAGAATTTCTGTAATTTAAGAACTTGAACAAAGGAAGGACTGTAAATATGTAATGTGTGACTGACTAAATAAAGGAATAAATCAATCAATGTGGTTAATGACGTTTCCTGGAGAGCAGAGAAAGTTTTTTTCTAGGAAAATATAAAAGCTCCCCACCCCAATATCCCAGCCACAGATATTGTCAGGAAATACACAGGAAGTTGAGAAAGTTGCTCAAAACCGTTCTCATGAGCTTGTATTTATGATTTCATTTTATGATCATGTTCTAGTCCCTAGCCAAGGAACTTGGATTGCATATGGAATTTTCACTTGATGAACTATTTTATTCATTTGGGGGGTTACCTGCTTATGACTCCATCTTCCTTACAGAAACCTGCACCCTTTTATTTGGCCGTAACAGTTAAATTGCCCTGGCTTGAGAGTCAAGACACCTGGCTCTACCACCAACCAGCTTTGCAAAACTGTGTGAACTTTTGGGATTCTTTGTATTTTCACCCTTAAAAAGAGACAATGAGACTTGACAATTGTTAACATCTCATCTGCTTCTAAAATTGTAAGATTTTTCCACCAAGAGTTTATCCTTTGGGAGGCCAAAATATTAGGAAACTCAGTAAAGCCCCTTGGCACTGTCCCCAGGGGAAGGATTTATCTGTCAGCCTTTGGTGCCGAGCAGAGCACTTAGGGACAACCCTTCATCACAGCCTCTTGCATGATCCCACCTCCCTGTACTGGCTTTGTGAACGTAAGAGCCCTTTTGCTGGATTTCTCATCCTTCCTTTTCTTTTT
>JAQZBX010015880.1:13471-37160 GCA_029593785.1 Cabassous unicinctus
AAAAAAAAAAAAAAAAAAAAAAATGGGCAAGGGCGCTAGCCAGGATTGGGTAATGAATGCAGGATTACCAACAATTAGCCCTGAATGTAGATGTACCCTTGAATGTTCGTGAAAGCTGAATACCATATTTGGAGGAAATGCTGTCTGTGTGGTAGGGAAACATTTTGAACTCTCAGCAGGGAGACACCCCTGCAGTTCCATTACTAAAGGGGGAAACTGAAAATGATAAAAACAAATCTTCAAAACAGAGCAATGAGAAAAGTCTTTAGTTGTTCTTTGACAGGAAACACAGATGTCTAAATATACAAACATCCTACCCGTAGGGGGCAAATATTGGTCAAAAGGAACTCTCCTTGTCTCAAAAATGAATCCAATCTCTAGAAAATGTTGGTGATTTGGTTCAGAAGACAAGGATATTGTTAGAGAAGGAAAGATATTTAACTTTTGTCTTTCTCTGAAATTCGGTTAAGCAAACTACTAAGCGCATGCTTTCTAGAATTTCTCTGTATTTTAAAAACTCTGTCTTCGGTACCCATTATTTTTATTTTAACTTTATCCTGGATCTAGAGAACAAGCTGGAAAGGGCTCCAGTTCCTAACTGTCTGGCAAGTAACTAGTGCTCCATAAATGTCTGTTGATTTAGGTGTTTGATGAAAGCAGGAAAGTTGACTTGTTTCTCTTACCAGAAAATAAATAGAAAAAAAAAATCCCAAAGAACATTTTACATATAAAACTGTGCTTTCAGGAAGCCTAAAGTGGGAATAAAAGCCCCACTCCCTCCCAATCTGACAAGTCAGTATAAAAGGCCTCTGACCGAAGAGGGACCTCTCCCTTAAAAAGAATGAAACAATAATTCGGGTAGAGGTTGGAGAAGGCTAAAGGGCAATTCAATTTCTCATGGTCACTTGAGAGGTAGCAAAGCAGTCTGGCTCGGGTGGTGTCGCAGCCACCACCACAGTGCTTTGCAAGTGCTACAAATACAAAGAGCACTGCTTTTCATTTGAATTAATAATTATAACATGCATAAATTATTCCTGCATAAACTCTACCCAGTGAAAACAAGCCTTCACCCACTTTTTGCAGTGTGGAGTGTCAAAGGCTCATTATTCCTGCTCAATCAACTTTGGCCGATGTGTAAATATTGAAGCAAGGAAGGGAATGATTATTACCACATTAATACTAATGCGTGAAATGGAATTGAGAAGATATTTAACTAATGTTACTACAGAAGGAGAAGACTTAAAGGGAGAAAGAAAACAACAGGATGATTATTGTTTTAAAAAACAATCAAGGAATAAAATTCACATGAGGAAAGATTCATGAAACAAGAGAAAGATTATAGCTTTAGGAAATCTGTGTGTCTGTTTTAATATTTAGTTCATTCAGAAAGACTCTGGGTGGACTCTTAAGCAGACCCATTATATGTTAATAATAAGAGTTCACATAACATTCTTGTTCTTCCCCCAAAGCTTTTCTCCCAATATATAAAATATATGTATATATACACTCAGCATATAAAGATTGTCCCCTGACATCTAGTGTGGCAGATGCCAAAGGATCCAAGGACTTGAGTCTGTAAAGGTGAAATTTCGGGGAAAGGGAACGTAGGAGAGAATATAATGACAGTCATGTGAACTTATGGAAGTCATTTTTCCTTTGCACCTCATTAAATGTTGTAACACCATCCTTATCAAACCCACCCAATACTTAAACCAAAGCCATTTAATTGAGAGTGGACACACTGCTTATTTATTTTAAAGGATCTGCTGCATTTTCATTGGTGGCAATAGCTCTTCACATAACTCATTTTAGAATGTGTATACTTCAAAAGAAATTAAATTTCTTGCAGCAGAAAGAGAAGTTTAGAAACAGGCCATTCTGTAAATGTTTTTCATTTAAATAAATAAATAAATAACCCCCCAAGTCCTGCCCGATCTTTAGGGAGATTTTACCAGCAGTGTTTCATTTTCTTCTACAGCATTGCTGGGCTTATCAAGCTAGACATGGAGCTCTACTCTTGGCATTCAAAGCCTGTCAGTTTATCAGGGTCCCCAAAGGTCTGTATGACTAAACGAGGCAGAGAAGGTGCTTTCACTAGGAGGAAGCACACACCCGGTGCTTCTCTCAGTAAACACAGGGAGGCAGTGCGGGAAAGCGTGGCTTCAGCAAGCCAGAGTAGAGTCAATGCTAGTACAGAGCTTACATATCTTTTTCCACTGTTAAAGTTCTAAGGTCCCCACAGTTGCTTGTTTAACTTCTATATAACTAAGAATGTTTAAAGAAAAAGGTAAGGCTACCTGACCAATGAAACAAACAGAAAATTTTCTAAAAACATGATTGTGTTTCTGTGTGCTCAGGGATGAAAACACTATAAAAACCTTAAAAAGTAACAACTATTTAAAGGAATTTTATAACACATAAAATATCCAATATCCAACACTCACAACAAATGCACACATCACATCACAGACACACACTTGGAGTTTCCTTGTTGAGCCTGCTCTCCTAAAAAGGTTCACAAAACAATTTAAAACACATTATCAAGGGGATTGTGGGAAGATGACAGATTAGGAAGCTCCAGAAATCAGTCTCTCCACCAAAACAGCTGTTGAACTGGCAGGGACTGTCTGAATCAACTATTTTGAAAATCTGGAGTCTAGAGGAACACTGTGAAGCATCCAGGGAGGAGCGGGAAGATGAAGCTGGTAAATTGCGGTAAATACTGGTGAGTTTTACCCACCCTGCAGTGGCTAAGACCCTCCAACTCCAGCTTTGTGGCAAGTAGCAGTGGGAACTGCAGCTTGGGCTCCTGATACAGCTTTCTCATGCCAGGCTGGGACATAAAGACCCAGTCCTCCAAACTCTGGAGGAAAAGGAGTGGCCTCATCACTGGTCACTGCTTTTGATCAGTACCCCAGATCACTGGAGGCCTGCTCTGAGGGCATCCCTTTTTCCAACACACCTTAGGCAAGAGGCAAGGGTGGCAGAGGAATCTTAGAGACGGTAACCTTCCTCAAAACTACTGAAAACAGTTAAAGGGCTGTATTAACTGGGCAAGTGCTGAAGTAACAAAATGCAGCTTCAAAAGCCATAGAAGAAGATCCTGGTGCCCTGGCTGCTCCCCCATACACTGCACAATGCAGGAAGAAGCCTAGTTGTGCTCCCACTGTGACTCCCTGACCCTGTTCCAGAGAAGGAGAGTGGTCTCTATGAACATACTGGGATGCATGTACATCAATGCAAATCTATTTGGTGGAAGTCTGAGGGTAAATTATCTCAGGCTCACACTCCCGAGTGTGTCCTGAGGATAGAGAAGGGGCTTGCAAACAGCTGGGACATGGTGAGAAATAATTAAGTCAAAGTGGCCTGGGGCAAAGGACTACCTGCACCAAGTCACACAGGAGAGCACCCAGGAAGATGTGAGGGTCTATTTCAAAGCCAGTAGAAGGGGCATTCACTGAATTCCTGTAAACTGTAAAAGAGGGAATTCCTAAAGCCTCTAGCAACCACAAGTCCAGGATAACAAGCTCTCTGAAGTTCACACTGGCTCAGATAAGACAGAAAGTGCCCTGCACTCTGCATTTGTCTCAGGCTGATCTTCTGGATAGGAGGGCTAAGCTCTGAAGGAGACCACTAGCCAAAGCAGAGCCAATTTGCAAAGACAGTGAAAGGTCTTTCTGCTTTGCTTTGGTTGTTTTGATTAGCTCCTGGCATTCAAGAAAATCTCTGCTATATCACTAGCTGGATACAAACTAAAGGAACACACAGCTCAAGCACTAAATCCCAGAGTTAACACTTTAAAATATTAAATTGTGCCATGTGAAACAAAAGATTACAAGACAAAGAGCAGGAAATGATGGTCCATCCAAAGGAACAAAATAAAAATCCAGAAGATGACCAGACTTTGGACCCACCAGACAAAGATGTTTAAAAAATTATCCTCAATATGTTCAAGGAAATATAGGAAACACAGAGAAAGAACTACAGGATATGAGGAAAACAATGAATAAACATTATGAGAATCTCTTTGAGATTGGAGTGGTAGAACACAAAAACTAAAATGAAAATTGCCTAGTTGGTTTCAACAGATTAGAGGTGGCATAAGAAAAAATCAGACATAAGACAAAACAAATGAAATGAAATGATTCAGGAGCAGAAAGAAAGAGAATAGAAAAGAATGAGCAGAGCCTATGAGACCTGTGGGACAAAATCAAGTGTAACAGTATGTACATTATAGGAATTTCAGAGGAAGAAGAAAGAAAGGGGCAGAAGGAATATTCAAATTCCAAAATGAATGAAAGACATGAATATGCACATTCAATAAACCCAACAAACACCAAGCAGGATAAAAAAAGAAAAGCATGCCCAGAAACAAAGTAATCAAACTGTCCAATGCCAAGGACATGGAGAGAGTATTGAAAGCTGCAAGAAAAAAACATGAGTTATGTACAAGGGAATCCCAGTAAGACTGAGTGCCAATTTCTCATCAGAAACCATGGAGGTTAGAAGGCAGTGGTACAAAATATTTAAAATGCTGAAACAAAACAATTGCCAAAGAAGAATTTTATATCTGGCAATACTTTATTTCAAACGTTGAGGGAGAGATTAATACATCCCTCAGATAAAGAAAAGCTGAAGGAGTTCATCACCACTAGACTTGCCTTAAAAGCAATTCTAAAGGGAGTTCTTCCTACTGAAAGGAAAGGACACTAGCCAGTATTCAAAGTGGCGTATAGAAATAAAGACCTGTATAAAGATAACCATTTGGGTAATTATAAATGCAGTATTATTGTAATATATTTTTTGAATCATAACTCCACTTCTTCCTTCTTTCAGGTGCTAAAATGCAAATACATTTTTAAAAAATGATAGGGAGAGGATGTAACTCAAGTGGTTGAGCACCTGCTTCCCACATGGGGGGTCCTGGGAGGTGCTCAAAACAAAACAAAACAAAACAAAAGCAAATAAGTGATAAAAAACAACTCAGGAGAGTTGTTACAAGGAACAAAGATGGTCATTATTTACAGATAAAGGTGTAAAAGTTATAAATATTTATGCATGTAAGAGTAGAACCCCAAAATATATGAAACAAATACTGACAGATTTGAAAGGAGAAATTGATGGCTTTACATTAACAATAAGAGACTTCAATAATGGACAGAACATCTGCTCAGAGGCTCAATAAGAAAATAGAAGACTTGAGGCTAAAAAAATGAAAATACAACATATCAAAATTTATGTGATGCAACAAAGGCAGTGATGAAACGGAAATTTATAGGTCTAATTCCTATATTAAAAAAGAAGAAAGGTCTCAATGAGGAACCTAACCTCAAAACTGGAGGATATAAAAAAGGAAGAGCAAACTAAATCTATCCAAAGCAAGTAGAAGGAAAGAAATAACAAAGATTAGAGCAGAGATAAATGAAATAGAGAATATAAAAACAACAGAGAGAATCAACAAAACCAAAAGTTGTTCTTTGAAAAAATCAATAAAATCAACAAACCCTTAGCTAGTCTGACAAAGAAAAAAAAGAGAGAACACAAATAACTAAAATCAGAAATGAAAAAGAGGATATTACTATCAACCCCACAGAAATAAAAAGGACTATAAGAGGATAAAATGAACACTCTATGCCAACAAATTAGATATCCTAGATGAAATGGACAAATTCCTAGAAAGAAATGAACTACCTACACTGGCTCGGGAAGAAATAGAAGATTTCCATGAACCAATAACTAGAAAAGAGATGGAATCAGTAATCAAAAACGTCCCAACAAAAAAAGTCTGGAACCAGATGACTTCACAGGAGAATTCAACCAAACATTCCAAAAAGAATTAACTCCAATTCTGCTCAAATTCTTCCAAAAAATTGTAGAGGAGGGAACACAACCTAAAACATTCTATGCAGCCCCCATCAACCTCACACCAAAGCCAGGTAAAGATTCCACAAGAAAAGAAAACTACAGATCAATATCTCTTACAATGATAGATGCATAAATCCTCAACCAAACACCAGCAAACAGAATCCAATGACACATTAAAATAATTATGCACCATGCTCAGGTAGGATTTATCCCAGATATGCAAGGGTGGTTCAACATAAGAAAATAAATTAATGTAATACACCACACTAACAGAATCAAGGGATAAACCACATGATCATCTCAATTGACACAGAAAAAACATTTGACAAAATCCAGCACTGTTTTTTTTATAAAAAACACTTAAAGCACTAGGAATAGAAGGAAACTTCCTCAACAATATAAAAGACATATGCAAAGTCCACAGGTAACTTCCTACTTAATGTTGAAAGACTGAATGCTTTCCCTCTAAGAACAGGAACAAGACAAAGATGTCCACTGTCACCACTGTTATTCAACATTATACTGGACATTCTTGTCAGAGCAATTAGACAGGAAAAAGAAATAAAAGGCATCCAAATTTGAAAGGAAGAAGTAAAACTTTCCCTATTCGCAGATGACATGATCCTATGCACAGAAAATCCTGTGAAGGCCACAACCAAGCTCTTGGGGCTAATAAATGAATTCAGCAAAGTGACAGGGTACAGTAACCGCCCCCCCCCAAAAAAAAATCAGCACTGTTTATATACACAAGCAATGAACAACCAGAAGAATAAATCAAGAAAAAATTCCATTCACAACAGCAACTAAAATAATCAAATGTCTAGTAACAAATTTAACCAAGGATGAAAAGGACTTATACATGGAAAATGACAACACATCACTGAAAGAATTTAAAGAAGAGCTATATACATGGAAGGACATTCCATGTTAACAGATTGGAAAACTAATTATTGTTAAGATGTCAATTCCATCCAAAGCAGTACATAGATTTAAAACTGTCCCAATCAAAATTGCAACAGCCTTCTGTGCAGAAATGAACCAATACAAAAATGAGCAAAATACTTGAATAAACATTTCTCCAAAGAAAATATACAAATGGCAAAAAACAAAACAAAACAAAGAAACAAAACACTATGGAAGCAACCCAAGTGGTCATCAGCAGATGAATGGATAAACAAAATGTGGCATATCCATACAATGGAATATTATTAATCTGTGAAAAAAAAAAAAAAGTTTTGAAACATTTGACAGATTGATGAATCTTGAAGACATCATGTTGTGTGAAATGTGCCAGACCCAATAGGACAAATAATGTATGATATCATTGATATGAAATAATTAGAATTAGCAAACTCATGGAGTCAGAAATTAGAAATTTAGGCTACCAGGGTCCAGGGAGAGGGTAATATATTAGTCAGGCAAAGGGGTGCTGATGCAAAATACCAGAAATCTGTTGGTTTTTATAAAGGGTACTTATTTGGGGTAGAAGCTTACAGTTACCAGACCATAAAGCATAAGTTACTTCCCTCACCAAAGTCTGTTGCCATGTGTTGGAGCAAGATGGCTGCCGATGTCTGACAAGAGTTCAGGCTTCCTGGGTTCCTCTTTTCCCAGAGCTTGTTTCTCTCCAGGCTCAGCTGCCCTGCTCTCTCCACAAGGCCAGCTGTAGATTATCAGGTGAACGGCTCTGTCTCTCTCCCTGGAGCTCGAGTCTCTCCCAGCTCAGCTGCTCTGCTCCTCTGTGTGCATACTTCCCAGGGTTCCAGCATTAAAACTCCAACCTCCCTTCCCTGCAGTGTGGTTTCTCTGTGAGTCCCCACTCACCAAGTGGTTGGGGATGCGGTGTCCTGCTGACATGGCCCAATCAAAGCCTTAATCATTATTTAATCAAGTAAAAGTGAAACCTCTGAATTCAATGTAATCTAAGATGCCCGGAGGGACAGACCAGTTTACAAACATAATCCAATATCTATTTTTGAAATTCATAAACAATATCAAACTGCCACAGTTAGGGAATGGGGGGTTAAGGCTTAAATTATACAGAGTTTCTATTTGGGTTGATGGAAGAGTTTTGGTAGTAGATGCTGGTGATAGTAGCACAATATTGTGAACATAATTAACAGCACTATATTATATATTTGAATGTGATTAAAGGGGGGAATTTTAGGCTTTATATATGTTACTAGAATAAATTTTTCTTAAAACAAAAGCATGGTTTTATCACAGGCTTTTTCCGCTAGTTCTTGAGATTACAATAGTCATGGAATTCTTTCCCTTTCATAGGGAAGGAAACTGAGTTTTACATGATTTGAGAAGATCACATTCCTTGTGATCAGTAAGTCAGGATTTCAACCTAGATCATTCACTTTACCCCAGTCACTTAGATATACCCAGAAATTAGAAATCAGTGAAAATACAGGCAACTTCTCTCAATATCTTTAAAAGAAATTGAATTACAAAGTATTATCTTTCCTTTGTCCAATATAGAAGGCAAGATATACAGTTCAAAACCTCATCATCATAATCTTTACCAAAAGTGTAATTCCCCATCTCAAGTTCAATGTATTCAAACTGAGCTCTTCTTCTCAATTTTCCTCTCCCAACTGTTGCATGAGAGATCTTAGTCTCCATTCTGTTAAAAGTCTCACTATTCTCACAGTTGTTCATCCTGGCCTGAAATTGCATTATCCTTTTCCCCTTTCCTATGCCTTGAACCTGCCAAGTGAGACATCTCTTCTGCAGTAATTCCCCAATCTTTACTTTCTCTCCATTCTCTCTGTAAGCACTATAACCTTGATTGTCTCTTTCCTATTATTGGAAACTTCAAAACTAAGGCCCTTACTCGCATTTCTTACATCCAATCCTACATGATTCTAATCCATCCTCCATGACATTTCCAGACTAACCATTCTAAGCAATGCTCTAATTAAATCACCACCCAACTCCAAAATCTTCAGTGGTTCCCCTTTGTGTATTCAAACAATATACAAAGTCTTTAACCGGGCACTTAAGAACACCAGGCAATCTGACTTAACTTCACTCTCAAAATGTACTCTCTCTATTCACATTCAAGAATGCTTTGCTTCTTCTTGCTGTTCCCATGTAAGCCATGAACTTTCCTTCCTTGCTCTACAATGACTGTCATATCCCACTATGCTTGCACCACCAAACTCTATATTCATCAAAGTTTAAATAAAACACTGAGTCCTTCATAAAGCCTACATGATTCACCAAGAGAGAAGTAATTTTTCCCTTTGAAACTTCTATCCACAGTCAAATGCAAATCCTTTAATAAATAAGTTGAGCATAAATAATACTTAAATGTAAAAACTCCCAGAGCATCTCTCTTATCAATTGTCTCTTGAGTTATAGTTACTGGGATATATATTAATCTTCTCTCCCAGGGTATGAGATTACGAGGGCAGGAACCAGGTCTCTTCTTTGAATCCACAAGAGTTCCAGAAAAGCTTTCACATGTTAAGTGCTTAGTAAGTATACTTACTTTTTTTTTTTTAAGATATATTTACTTGTTTATTTATCCCCCCTTGCTGCTTGTGCTTGCTGTGTCCATTTGCTTTGCATGTTTCTGTGTCTGTTTGTCTCCCTTTTGTTGAGTCATCTTTCTTGCCGCGCAAGCTCACTGCGCCAGATGGGCCGTCAGCTCATCACGCCATGCGGGCCGACTTGCCTTCACCAGGAGGCCCTGGGAATTGAACCCGGGGCCTCCGATATGGTAAACGGGAGCCTAACCAATTGAGCCACAGCTGCTTCCCAGTAGACTTACTTTTTATACTTACATAATAAGTGATTAATGAAGAAAGGGTTGTGGTTAAGCCAAAATGAATCTTTACCATTTATTTTCCCTATGCACTAGACATATACATAACATATTTTGTTGCAAGTTCCTTCACTCAGTAAATTAATTTTAAATATTTGCTGAGCACATAATATATGTCAGACATTTTATTGGGTGCTATAGTAAACAAAGTACAAAGAAAGACAAATTATTAATTTGCTCAAGTAGAGCTGGAACTATAAAAGCACACAAAGTGGGTGAAATGAGAGGAGAGATTGTGAAGGAAATCTACTCAAGTAGGGAGCTCAAGGAAAGCCTGGAGAAGAAGTCAGCCATCTATAGATCAAGAGGAAGTTCGTTCCAGACAGAGGTGACTGAAGGGTGAGAAAAGCTTGGCATTTTCTATTGGTCTATTGGAAGACCAATGCAGCTCAATTATAAAGATTGAATGGAAGAGTAGACCAAGACTGGATTGGAAAGGGAGGTGAAGGCCAAATCATATGGACCTTGCAGACCCAAGAAAGAAATCGGATTTTCTTTGAAGTTTATGAGAAGCCAATACAGGGCTTTAAGCAGTAGAATATCATGGTCTATTTGTGCTTCTAGATAATTTTGGCTGCTGTGAAGAGAATAGAGTAAAGAAAGGCAAGAATAAAAGCAGAGAAACTAGTAGGGAGGCCATTGCAGTGGTCCAAGCAAGAAATGACGTGGCTTAGACTCACACGGCAGTTGTGCTGATGTGGTGTGGAGGACAGATTTCAGATAGCACCAACAGCACCTGGTGAATATGAGATATGAGGAGAAAAAAGAATCAAGGACAGTGACCAGGTTTCTGGATTAACAATGGGTAACTAGCATTACCATTTACTGAGATAAGAAAGATTAGAAGAAGAAGTTGGAAGGGAAAGAAATTATCTCAAGTTTAAAATCATCTTATATTTTAATCATTTATACTGCAGATATTTGACACATTTCAAACATCCATTGTGTACCTGACACTGCATTCGATGCTAGAGTGAGTAAGACTGAACAGGATCTCCGCCCTTATAGCCCATATCATCCGGAGAAGACTATTAATATCATTAAAACATTTTAAAAGTCAGATGGCATACAGGATGGTGTACAGGCGTATAGATTCTGTTGTTGGAGATTTCATAAAGTAAAATATGTCACACTACTTTCAAAGATCTTTTTTTTTTCTTAGATGCTTTGTTCATATTTGAAATATGAGAACTTGCTTACTATTTTTTCAAATGAATCTTATACATTCATATGAGTAGAGATCCAAACCAAGCACATAATAACTTCAGGAGCAGCTGCTTACACTTTGCTTTCAAGACCAATCCAAGTCCTGAACATCCTCCTTTTCTGCACAATGAATCTTAGACAAATGTGGTTGAAGTTTGGTCTGAAGTTATCATACCCAAACCCTGCTCCCATTGCTAGACTTTTTACAACAGGCAATTAGTGGTCTTTTAAGCGACCGCAAAGAAAGAACGCAATTGCACAATGTCATCCTACAACTTTGACAAGAAGACTGTCAGACCAAAATGGAAAATGGAAACTGCTTGATGTTATAAATCCTGCTTTTCAGCCCAAATGGAAATTAAGTCCTAAAAATTTTCTCTTTATAAACCAAAGTTTATGGTTATATTATTCAAGAGAAAAATCCATATAAGGTTAAAAGAAAATTCTGCTTCTCATATTCCCTCTTTTTATCATTTTACCTAATCTTCCCCAGCATATTTCAAATACATTATGTAACCTAACACATTGCACATTCATTAACTGGCCATGTATGGAGAGCTCAAACACTGAGCCCAAGTTAATAAAATGCTCATAAATTAAAATTTGGCCATGGGATCTATTTTTTTTCAAGGTTAACTGACAATTTATTGATAGCTTTCTTAAAATGCCTATGTCAACTCAAAGTGTCATATTGTTAACATGATGATAATTTTGCTTGATATTTTACAACATTTATCTACTTTACTCCAAATGACTCTTTTCCTTCAACATGCTTGGAATTAGGCTCATCAATTTTCTAAAATATAGTTTGCATGATGCCACATTCTAATAGGCACTTTCCTAATGCTGAAAATCTTGTTTTCCATAGAAAATGTCATTCTGATTCTCTGTAGATACTTGTTCTGGATTATTCTCCAACTGCTTTGTTCCCGAGGCCAGCCAAGAAGCTCTGACCAGATGCACTGACCAAATCACTATACTTCTTCTGTGGTAACATCAAATATACACAGCAGTCATCTATCTTCCTTTGATCTTCAACTAGCACTATCCCTTCCTCACTAAGTTGTCCTCCATGGTTTGTTTTGATATTTAAACAGTTTGGACATTTCTAAAAGTGGAATGATGCTGACACAGAGATAAGGTGCCAATCAATTTATTAAGTGATTTTGTACAAATATGGCAAACTTAACATGACCTTGGAGCATGGCTGATTCAACCAACGAGAAGTGTGAAGAAAGCCATTCATCTGTTCTTGTCCTTTCTGGCTGAGGACATCTATATGAGCTCTTCTCTGGAATTAGAACTAAAGAAACTAAACATAAATGATGAGGGTTTTTAAATTTTTTTTAAATTTTGACTAATAGGCTTCAGTAATATTTTTTATTTCTCTATTTCTTTGTTTAGTCAAGATGCAGGATAGATCAAGGGGACATGTGCCATATCATTATGCGAGACATTTTGTTCTTCTAAGATGAGGCTTCAATGCTTTGTGAGCCATCAAAATTATCAAGCTTATAAAATTATACTAAATCATTTTCAAAGAGGGAGAAACAAAGTAAAAGAGGTAAATGTGTTTCATTCATTCTAACCCAATACATCCTGGCAGTAACCTAGAGACATAAGCCTGGCCAACAGTGCTGATGGAGGTTTTTAGCAGTTTGTGTTTTGAAGTTAAATAGACAGTCTATGTATATAAGAACTGAGATCACCTTTATTCCTTATTCTAAGTGCATGACAAAACAATAGGTTACTGTGAAAGGAAATAACAAAAAATAATAATATGACCTTTAGATATTGTTGTTCCTAATAAAATAGTCAACTCTTGGAATGAATTAACCTGGCTGCCTTACAAAACCTATTTTATATGAATTAGACTCAATCCTTCCTGCATAGTAGGGCCAAAGAGCAACTGTATTTCAAAGCTGTCACCTGCAGGACAGACACAGCAAAAAGACTAAGAAGTCATTGACAGTTTACATAGAATGCCACATTTTAGGTATGGGTGAGAAAGAGAAATTAATAAACCCAAGATATGATCAGGGAAATAGTTAAAGAACATTATATTATTTATAAAGTTAATTGAGGCAGGTGGGAATTGCAAGACGGCAGGGTCCAGGAAATGAGAATAATTCAATTATTATTGTCCTCTATGCCCAGAGAATCTAGAGTATTCTGGTTCCCCAAAAGGAAAGTTTTCAGGTGTGAGAGCACCCATTACCATCTTACAGGCTGCAATAACTCTCTCATCTTGACAACCATTTGACACCCTCCAACAATGATCCCCTGACAGGAAGATTTAGGGCCCAGAATGATACCATTATATCAAGCCACCCATGGCCTGGTGCTGACAGAGTTACCTTTCCTGGAGTCCTTACAGAATGTCTTCTAACACTTCCAAGTCAGACCTTTCTCTCTACCATCGGCTTGTCCATCTCTTGGTGAATGGCCTGAAAACAAGGAGTGAGTGAACAATGGGAGTGTGTATGATAGTGTGAAAGAGAGGAGATACCAGGGGCTTGGAAATGGGATCAGGCTTATTATATAGTCACTACTTCAAAAAATACTTACTAGGCACTTCTTATTTAATATTTATTGTATTAGATGCTTACAGATACAGCTATGCAAAAGACAAAGAAACTACCCTCATGGAGCTTATATTCTAGCCTGTTTTCACACAGTGTTATACAAATAAATCTTTACTAAACAATCTAATCAAGAGAGTTTAATCCTGCTTATACTGCAACTTTGAAAGAGCTGAATTCCACACATGGTTTGGAACTATTTGAACAGTCTTTCAGTTAACATTCACCCTCTACAGACACTGTATTCCACATAAGTTCATTTCCCAATGCCTGACCTGAAAGGATAAGCCAGCACCTCCTCCAAAAAGTGTGTGTGTGTGTGAGGGGGGTAGGGTGGGAGTGGGGTGACAATGGAAACATAAATTATGCTGATATATGCAGCTGGCATTTCTATTGTCTTATGTCTTATGACAGTGCCCTCCTCTGGAAGCTGTTAGGATAAGAGCTAATGTGAGCTGTGCCACACAAAGGTGATGGCGAATTGATGAGCCTGTAAAGAGATTCGGAAGAGAATAGGGAAATGCATTGTTAATGCTATTAAATATTACTTAGCCTACAGCAAGCTGCATGTTCAACAGTTTAAACTTTAATTGCTAGCTGATGCAGAAACAAGCCTGGATATATGTAAATCCTATTGAAAGCTAATATCATTTTGGCTGCTCAGATGGATTAGCAGCCACTACAATTAGCAGCATGTGCAGCTAATGATATTAGGGGAGAATCCATCATGCAGCAGTGTGGGTCTTTAAATCTGAAAAGAAGTTTAGGCTCTTTTGCCCACTGAAACCCCATACTGAGTAGTCTTGCCAATTGATGCAGCAGACTTTAGGGCTGAGCCAAGAAGCTTACAGAATGCAGGAGACTGACTCCACTCTCACCTTGAATCATTCTTCTTTATACCCGTTACCAGTAATTCTAACTAAGCACATCATGGCCACCACCTCCTCCTCACTCTCCCGGTATTGACACTGGATCTGGATCACAGAATAGAGGCAAAAAGATCTATCTTCAGTTATTGAACCCACTACCACTAGCTTTATGGTTCATTCTGGCTACTATAGTTATGAAAGGAGGAAAAAGCACAGATTTTTTGTTTTTCTCAAATGTGGCACCATTGGAAGCAGGCTATTGTATGAGCGCTTAGTAAAATGTTTATGACTATATAAGAGGACCCCAACAAAAACATTCTCATTTAAAACTTTACTACTTTAGGGCTGTTTAAGGAAATTCCCATGTTTTGAATATAATTTCTGAACCAGTTTTATAAAAATAAACATTCATGACGCCCTTTGAGGTCACCAACAATAGGTTCAGTAAAGAATATGGCAGATGAGATTCTGCCTCCTTAAATGTAACTCTTCCATTTTTAAAGATTGACATTCTGACCCTGCTAAATATCACAAAATCAGTGTTCTTGAGGGAAAGAATAACCTTTATTAGTAACGTCTCTAAAATATGAATGTTGTAGGTTTATTAAACTGATTTTGAAAAGCTACTACAGTTAGTTATAATAGCATAGCACATACATTAAGGTAAAATGGCTACTTATAAATCATTTGAGATAATCTAATTTGAAAAAATAACTATAAATATTTATATAAGGACTTGATCTGTGAGACTACTGATTTTAGACCAATTCATCAATGATTATAAACCTAACTTTTCACTTTAAAAAAGTATACCCACAAATTCAAAGTTATTAGCATCAATTAGTATAGCCTTGCTTTATTAATATCACATGAACAGTAATTTTTAGCTTGTTAATTGGAAGTTATAGTGATATCATGTGAGCAGTAATTATTAGCTTGTTATTTGAAACTTGTAATGAACTAAACTATTTGCAAAGACATTGCATATATAATTAGTTTTGTGAGAACATTTTGGAAGGTTTGGTTTACTCTTGTTATCAAGGCTGTAGGATGTGATGCACTGTAAGTACATTTGATAAAGGAACTTATGCTATAATAAGATGATGAATAAAGTTCTTAGGAAAGAAAGGTTAGGATTTTTTGTTTCCCATCATTTAGAGAAACCCTTTGCCAATTTTGCTCATCTTGGGTTTGTACTACAGAGATCTCATCTTAATTTTGAAAGAAGGCCTAAATGAATAACTGACTAACAGGTGGAGATGATTTGTAGTCATAAGCAATCTCCTTATGTTACTTTGGGAAAGCTCTACTCAATAGCAGTTCAAATATGTCCATTCTAATAGAAACTTCCATCCTGATTACAGGTACTTCTCAATATTTTATAATGAGATAACTTTAGTTTTCTTGGGCTAAAGAAAGTAGATGTTTTCTATTTATACTGTCTTTTTCAAAATAAAGTTGTCGGTGTCAAAACTTTCCTCTCACTAGCCCTTTTCTATTTTGCACTGTATTCAGAAACATAACTTTAGACTTCCATGAACAAGAATGGGATTCAAAAACACAAGAGATGTCAGGTCAGAGGAATAACTTAATGGCAACTTTTGTTCACACAAAGGGCTGTAATGGTGGTGAAAATGGGGCTAATATTTATTCATTCTTAAATTCAGCAACATTTACAGAGGATCTAATGAGCACCACATACTCAGATCTAAATATGCATAAAATATTGTCCTTTCCCTCAAGAAGCTGATAACTTCTTAATAACAGATAAATCTAACCATGATAGAAATAGTCACAGGCTCTTTGGGAGCATATAACTTCGACTGGTGGAATCAGAAAGTCTAAAATATAAGATTATATTCAAAGATGAACTTCTTATTGGTGAGGATTATAAAATAGTTTTGTAGATTATCAAGGAAGATTCAAAGTTCATGTGTTTTATTTAATGTGTCCTTAGAATTGCATATGCCTTGAAATGTCCACATATAATTTTGTCTGAAGGCAGAGGCTCCAAGAGAGTCAGGTCTAGGAACACCACACCAACTCGACAGCTCTGACCCTTGCTATGAACTGTCTGGCACAGGTCACATGTTTGCTAGAGTCCACTATTTAGCCCATCTAGTTTATGCAAACATCAACATCCTTCTGTCTCTTCACAGAGGCCCCTCAACATTATAAATCCAAGTTTATATTCACACTTTGTGCTCATCACCAATCATCTCATTTTTTATGACTATAAATTATTTGACTCAAAATTCTACGTGGTGACATAAGCAGAGAATAGATCCATTCCTTTTCATCTCCTTCCCTTGTCAAAAATTTAAATGCAAAATATCTTAAATTCTGTCACTGGACAGTTCTGCCTTACACTGTAAGCAGAGGTAAAACAAATGCCTATTTGAGCTTACCATGATGTCCATTGAAAGGTAGTATACCAATATGAGGATGTTTAAGAAATGAAGGGATGAATGACCATTTCAGAAGGCTCATGCTTCTTGCTTATTGGGAAGGATCATCTCAGACATAAGCCTTGAATGTAAGGAACTTTTTAAGTGATGGTTCCAACACCTGAAATCCAATATATCCAAGAATCATTATCTTCCTAATAAACTTGCTTCTCTTCCTCTTCTTTCCAACTTGGCATCACATTCCACTTCATGATCCAAGCTTTGAGAATTCAAGATTACCTTTTCCTCCTTTCCTTACCTATTATGTCCTACTGGTCAACAAAACCCATCAATTTCTCTCCCTTAAACATCTCCAAAAGTCATTCAGTCCCTTCTTTTCCCACTGCTGCCACTGCCTTAGTTGTACTGCTCATCATCTCCCACCTGGACTACTGAAAATGGTCTTCTAAATATTCTCTTACCTCCAGACTTCTCTTATATCATCTTCACCTTCCACCATACTAGCAGAATTATCTTCTCAAAATATGCTGTTATTTAGAAACCTTTGATAATGCCTTATGATCTAGAAGATAGAGTGTGAAATCCTTACAATGGTCTTGGAACCAAGAAATATTTTAGGCTCACCCTCTCCCATTCTTAATATGAATATGTGAATCTAAACTGCAGCCATGCTGGATTGCTCCAGTTATATTAAGAACTTTCATATTTCCATGCCTTTATTTATGCTGGAGTGCCACAGCATTTATATCATCCCACACATCTCCACTTGATGAAGTAAAATCTTATATCAATGTCACTTCCTCTCTGAAGCTTTTCCTAACTCCTTAGACCAATTACTCATCAAGCAGCCCTGAATAGGACTTTAGATCCAAAAATGTCTAGCAGACAAATTGCAACTATTCTTGTAATTTTTTTCATGGGAAAGTATTTAGTGAGTGCCAATTATCTACCAAGCTCTGTAACAGGAACCATGAATACAGAGGTGAACAAGGCAAGTAAGGTTAGTTTCATGGAATTTAAATTTTAGTGGGGAAAACAGACAAAAAACAGATAAATAAATGTATAATTTCAGGTACGTGAACAGAGTAATGTGTGAGAGTAACTAGGGATAGGATGGGGTAATGTTATGCTATTTATCAATGGGAGGCTCATCTGGGGAGTTAGCAAATGAGCTGAGCCAAATAACAAGATGTCTCTCAAAAACAACTTACATTTTGCTTTAGCTGAGTTGTTAGCGTAGATCATTTTAGAGGGAAATAAACGAGTCCTCATCATTTAAAGTTCCTGTGCTTATTTCAGAAAACATTCTAGGAAACTTCACAACAACAACAAAACAACCTAATTGTTTCTACAGCTCCATAATAAGCCAACCCATAATTCAGTGGTTTAGGACAACAGCTAATTATTTCCCATGCATCTGTGGGTCAACAGGAAGTGAAATGATCTAAACTGGGCTTAGCTGGGAAGGTTTGTGTCATGTTTCTCTCATCCTATCCTTCTCATGGAAATAGCAGAGGTACAAGTGTAAGCAAGCTCAGTGACACAAGTGTTTTTCATAACACTGCTTACAACACATCTACCAATATCTCATTGGTCAAGGTAAGTCACATGGCCAGCCCAGAGCTGTAAGATTATGCCTTGTCCACAGTGAAAAGGCACTGCAGAGTTACATGCCATAGGCATTGGAAACAGGAATGAGTGAAGAATTTCTATAAAATAGAAAATAACATTCTTGGATTCCAGGATTTCATTTAAATAGTGTATCTTTAAATCTAACAGTCCATGCAAGTCCTTAGTTATTGTCCTACATCCAGGCCACTTACTCTTTCTAGCCTCTGTAGACATTTTGCATTTTCAACCTCTACTTCAGAAAATTCTAAGGGCTCCTCCAGTTTCTCCAGATGAGCACTGGCTTCTGGATGTGAAACCACTACAGATGCGTCAGCCATCTTCTTTAAGTTTCCTCAAGGAGGCAGAGGAAAACCTGAAGGTTTAAAAAAAAAAAAAAAAGCCCAGAAAAGGAAGCAGCTGCTCTTTTTTCCCCTTACTGTGTAGGCTTTTAGGCATCATGGTTATGAAATATGGCTGTGACATTCTTTTAAATCCTTTTAAGTAGCAGTCATCCTCCTCTCCCCCTCCCTATCCCCTCCTTCCCTAATACTATTAAGCCCTTCACAGGTATCAATCGTCGGGAAGTAGGAAGAACTGCACTTTAAAAGGATTTTAAATAATGTCTCCAAGAAATATAGCAGCAGATCGTTCAATAGGGATTACCAGCCAAGAGTGTGCTAAAGGGGGGAGGGTTCTCTTTTAAAAGGTCTTTAAATAATGTAAGTGTACTTCTTGGCAACATTAGTCAGAGCCATTTAAAGAACAGATATCTGTGCTGCACCTATCTACTAGGAATGTACACCCATAAAAGAGGGGGACATGTGGCAAATGATGCTCCCACACCCTTGACATTGTCATGACACCAGCTTTATCCAAAACGTTGAGAGTACCAGAGACTTACTGAATAAAGAGATCCCTAGAGAATATTTAAACATTTGCTCAGTGACCTTTGGGAAGGAAATGCACTTTCTGTGCTTTTTAAGACAGTCACACACAAAAAAGTGGTTGCTTTCCTTTCTTTTCTCCTTCAATCCTTTATAAAACCAAACTTGAAATCTTGAAAGTATCAAAATTTAAAATAATAAAAAAAATTTTTTAAATAAAAAATTTAAACAGCCTGCCACTCTGTCTTCTCCTAGCCACCTCATGTCTAACTCCCCACTCCAGCCTCATTCACATATGTGGGATGGATAAAGACGGAAGACGTGTAGCATGTTGCAGAGGTTAAGAACATTTTCTTTGAAGCCAGAAAATCGGAGTTTAAAACATGTTTCTGCTACCACAGTGACTTTAGGAAAATGTCATTACCCAACTGCACCTCAATCTTCTCATCTGTAAAACAGGGTTTTAAAAAATGCCACTCCTAGCATTGTTGTAAGGGTTACACGGAATCAAAGTATGCAAAGCCCTCAGCTCAGTTCCTAGCACATTCTAAGGGCTCAGTACATAGTACTCAGGAGCTGTGACTTTGGAGGTTGTGATTTTGTGACTGCAGTTTTAGTTGTTATGGTTATGGAAATCACTTGTCTCAATTTATCTGACTTGGTGAGCCTAAGAATTGAGTCTGATACACAGTCGGTACCTGTTTTATTGACTGTCATATGCTGTCTGAAAATGGTAGGCTAAACAGAACTTTGTTTTGAGATGGAAAAGAATAAACAACCAATTCAGATACTCAGTGTAGACACAGGGTTCCCTTAAGCCATCTTGCAGATAGACCTTACACAGATTGCAGTGGAAGGAAATTTTGGGAGAACAATGTTCCATCTTTTTCTCAGAAATCAACATAAGGCAGAAGAGACAGTTCAAAGAGTAGATGTTTGCCTTCACAGCCTTTAAGAGTCTTAGAAATGAGAAGTACATTTTACCAACTGGATTACATGTACATTACATATGTAAGAAATTATGAAATGTTAGGGCCAGCCTCAAAGAACACAACCAAAGAAGGACACCAAGCTGACAGGTGAGTGGAAATAATACAGCTTAAATGATGTGAGGGAAAATGATGTTCCTCTAGCATTCAGACAGTGGAACAGGTCTTGTGTCATTGACCACAATGACAGAAAATCAAACTGAACCCCATTAAAGGGAAAAAGCCATCTATTTTAGTTAGTCCAGCAGGCACCTGAAAAAATGGAAGGGCACTTGAGAGGATGGAGGTCTCTGTTCTAATGACTATGTTTGCACTTCCTGTAGAGGATGGATCTCATTTTTAAATATGAAGGATTGATTTTGAAAATAGTCTTCTCTGCCTTGTTAGTTCTTTTCCTGCCTTTCAACGACAAGAGGACATGATTAGGTGAGGACCTTTTCAGTTAACTGATATGAACCAAATCAAGGGAACCATTTTTTAAAAGCAAAAAGCTGGCAGGGCCTTATTTTATTTTAAAAAATAATAGCTTTATTCCAATGTATTAAATAATGGTGCTACAAAAGGAGAAATGTAAGACAAAAGCATCAGAGAAATAGGAGAAAACAAAAATGTTTTGAGATTTCCTTAAAGCTGTTTTACACTGCCATTGACAGGAAAGGTGAAAAATGATCCTTTTTATTCTTTTTCCAGTTGACACTCCAGATATCTTGGTCTTTCGAACCATCACCCGTAGGTGAAAACACAGGTTGACTTATTGGCCTTTATCTGATACAGTGGAAGTCTGAAGCAGTTACTGGGTAACTCAGCTCTTCTACCCTCCCCCCGCCCCCAACTAAACTTTGACCTCAACTATACTATGTGAAATTTACATAGAATTTTGGAAAATGTTGATCATCCTCATCATTATCATCATCATCAGTACCACCACCACTATCACCGTAATTCTGCTTTACAAGATAAAATGGAAAGGATTACATCTATATACCTCGTGAAAAAGTGTTTTTCTTTTTTCAAAGTATGTCTTGATTTCAGCGTATGTCTTAACTTCTTGGGGAATTCCCAATAATATACAAGCCAACTTAGAGCAATCAGCATCTTATTTGATTTCCCCCAAGTAGACTGTCTTTCAGGACTTTTAACTACTGAAAAAGCCACATTCTGGGCAACATTTTACCTTCCTGCTGTATCCTATATTTGAATTTGACTTTCTGGCTGAGTAGAAATATATAATAATTCTAAAATAGCTGCTGTTACAGAGCACAGCAAAGATATATGTTTTGCCTACTTAAGGTAAGGAACTATTCTTTTGTGCATCAGATCCCAAAGTCTGTTTTCACCTGGGACACTAAAGTGAGCAATAAAATTTCTTTGGATGTTAGGTATTAATTGGTTTTAGAGCTCTTAGGTAATTGGGAAGGAGGGAGGAAAGTGTGGGGATGGATAAAGGATGACTTTGATAGAGGTGACTCAAGAACGACAAGTCACCATCCAGCTTCTGATTCCTGATGTACTTGCAAACAGAGTAAAATTGCACAATGAGCTAAAAGGGAAAGAAGAGGAGAGCGCCCATGTTAGGTAAGAATATTCTTGGGCCAACACTGAGTTGAAGCCAATAACTCATCCAAATAGTAGTTCCTGCCCTTGGCATTTATCCTTTAAACAGAGATAGGAAGTCTGAAAGGTAGCAAATCTGTCCTCTTCCCCCACCTTGGAGAGGCTGCAGTGCCTGTCTTTCTCAGCCTGGTGACTGGGTTGATTCCAAATCACATGAGGTGTGTAGGCCCACGGCTTTAAACATCCCCATGGCGTCTCGATGATTAACTCAGCAGCTTGAGCTATTCCAAATGTTGCTCTCTTGTCGGAGAAAAAGAATAAATACATTGGGTGTGAGTGATGGCCAGCGAGGGAAAGCTGGAATGTTTGCTCAGCCTCAGTTTTCTGTGAGCTGAACAGCTTTCCAAAGCCACTTTTTCTCCATCTCCAGATGTTTCCGAGGAAGATGCAAATGAGCATATTTTAATGTTGCAAAACTGTCGCATTTCGTCCAAAGAACTTAACAGAATGCCATCAAGTCCAGCAAGTCTAGTCTCTGATGGGGTATGTCTGTATTGCCATCAATCATATAATCAGAGAGCCCATAACAAAATGTTTTTTCCTTATTTCAGAACAATAAACATTTCTCAAATATTCTCATGCATATGGTCTTAAATTATCTTATTTTTTCATAAACAGCAGCTCGCAAATGCCAGCCCATAAATATGCCTGCTGAGACATTGCTTCACAATGTTAGTGATGTTTATAGGTGGCTCCACTTAACAGATGTGTAGCCTGAGGAACAGAGAATATAAGTGGACTTTCCCAGCAAATATTGTTAGTTTTGGTTCTTTTGTTTCTTTCTTGATTGCATTGTTTTTAAGGTGCTAATTGTATCATAAGGTCTCAGTTTTAACTGAGTACAGTAGAGGAAAGTTGAAAGATTCTCTGGTGATCTCCTGGTCAAAAGAAATGGTGTGGCAGAGACTGTGCTTGACTCTGGCTCATTTCATTCAATGACAGCCAGAATTGAGCTTTGAGAGCATTTTAAAAGAAATTTAAACTTATAGGAACTTTGACTAATAGGAAAATTCTTCGATATCAGAGAAGGAAAAGAAGGGAACATATCTGGATAGAAAGGTATGATAAAAAAAGGAAATTTCCTCCAGTATACACAGTTTATGACTACTTGTCAAAAAGCTAATTGAAATAGGAAAAAAAAAAAACCTCATTAATCTAAATAATTGCAAATCATTTAAGAAAATACATGAAATTTCACTAAATATTCCAGGTTTCCTCAGAGTTTTTAGCTTGGCTTAAATATAACTTAATATTAAATATATCTAGAATTCCCAAAGTAAAAGACAAATCCATCAATTATCTGGTTATTTTTGTTATATTGGTTACAGTTAATGAAACCATATTGATACATTATTATTGACTGAAGTCCATAGTTTATTTAGATTTCCTTAGTTTTTACCTAATATCCTTTTTCTGTTCCAGGATCTTATCCAGGATACCACAATACATTTAGATGTTGTCAGGTCTCTTTAGGCTCCTCTTGACTGGCAGGTTTTCAGACTTTCCTTGTTTTTGATGACCTTGACAGTTTTGAGAAGTACTATTCATATATTTTGTAGGATGCCCCACTATTGGAATTTTTCTTATATTTTTGTCATGTTAAGACTGGGGCTATGGGGTTTTGAGAGGAAGACCACAGAGGTAAAGTGCCATTTTCATCACATCATAGCAAGCATACATATTTTCAACAAGATTTATTACTGTTGATGTTGGCCTTGATCACTTGGCTGAGGTAGTGTTTGGCAGGTCTCTCCACTGTAATGTTACTCCTTTTTCCCTCCTTTCCAAACTGTATTCTTTGGAAGGAGGTCATTACGCACAGC